>JBBBDQ010000944.1:830000-909536 GCA_037127315.1 Ascarosepion bandense | reverse complement strand
CTTTTCAAGACGCACTATTTTTCCATGAAAATATTATTATTTACAATATAAACTTAATATTTATTATTTAAAAGTAAAAAAAAAAAAGTAAAATACAAAAAAGCTGAGTCAAAATACAACTTGAAGATATTAAAAACTGCAAACGAACTCTTCCACAATTTTTGCAGCCTAATATTTAATTTCAGGTTCTATTTGTCAGTTTTTAAATATTTTCTTGCTTGAGAGCGGTCAAGTTCATGCCAGCTATTCTCATTTTAATAATCATTTCTTGCTAATCGTTGAGATGATGTCAGTATTGCATTGGCGGAAGTTGTTTGGTCGTTGGCTGTTCTTGTTATATATAAAGATTTGATTTTATTATTTTGAAAATGTTAGCCTTGTTTAAATGTATAGGTTGTTAGGTTGAATTTTTTAATACACGTTCTTTTGAGAGAAATGTGTTTTTTTTTATGTTAGGCCAGATGGCTTGTGTGAAATTTGTTACAAATGTATATCTTTTTTGGGCTCGACGATTAAAGCCCGCCAAAATTTGTGAAGGAACCATTTCTGCTTTATGAAAATTTATTTTTCGTATATATTGATCAATGAGAGACGTTTTTGGCTCAGCGATTAAATCTCGCCAAAATTCGTGAAGGATCCATTTCTACTTTATGAAAATTTATTTTTCGTATATATTTACCAATGAGAGACGTTACCTCAAATTCTAATAGCATCCCGAATGGTAGAGCAGAGAGGAGCCTAAATATTTTGTGTAAATTAGGCTCAGTTCAGTAGATACGACGAGAAGATATTTCGGCAGTAAGAGCAAGAAGTGGGCAGAAGTCCTTTCGCAAGGGAAGAGGCAGGTTAACATCAAAGAAGGCACTGACACCAAGAGAACGTAAAGAAGGCTCTGTTACCGGCCAATCTCAGAGAGACGAGAGAAATTGGAATTCCAGTGAAATTTCTCATGACGTTGGACACCCTAAAACGAAAGTATTTGAGAGAATTTCTCGCAAGAATGAACTGTGTAAAAGGAGACATTTAAAAAAAAAAAAAAAAGAGAGAAAATTACTGCCTCAGAGATCCCGTGTATCAATTTGCAAGTAGGTATTTTCGTTTTTATTCAGACATGGTTGCGCCATTGATTATCTTGCCTTGTTTTTGTTTTTGTTTCTCTCTCTCTTATTACGCCATTTTCTTTAAATCCTTGTTTTTCCTGAATTCTAATTTATTCACATTTTTTACTGATGATTATTTATCATAATTTGTTATCCTACTTAATAGGGGTCAAAGAAAATTTCGCGTAATTTTTGTTTTGTATTTTTTTTTATTTTTGTTTTTTTTTATAATCATATCGCTCCAAGCAAGGCATTTTACTGCCACTGTTTTGCAGGGGGTTACATCGAAAAAAGGTTATGAGAAAGAGTGACAGGTTATAGGTGGTGTCAGGAAGTGGGTAAGAGAAGGATGACTGTGGCCATAAAGTGAAGGGTCAGTTTATGTATTGATTGTAATAAAGAATTGATCCCCCACTTTATATCAACATTATAATAGTATAGAATTTTTTTTTAATAATCACATCGCCCCAAGCAAGGCATTTTACTGCTACTGTTTTGCAGGGGTTACACTGGAGGAAAGTTATGAGAAAGAGTGACAGGTTATAGGGGGTGTCAGGAAGTGGGTAAGAGAAGGATGAGAATACTGATGAGAGTAGAGTGGATGGAGAAAGGAGCATGAGAGAAAAGATGCAGGTTAGTGAGATAGGAGATGACTTTTTTTTTATAATCATGTCACCCCAAGCAAGGCATTTTGTTTTGCAGGGGGTTACATAGGAGGAAAGTTATGAGAAAGAGTGACAGGTTATAGGGGGTGTCAGGAAGTGGAGAAGAGAAGGATGAGAATACTCATGAGGGTGGAGTGAACGGAGAAAGGAGCATGAGAGAGAGAGAGAGAGAGGATGCAGGTTAGTGAGATAGGGGATGACTATTGACTTTACATTTAAATTCTTGGAGATTGTAGCTGTCGGGAAAACAAGTAAATGGAAGGGAATTCCAGAGGCGGGAAATACGAGAAAAGAAGCTGATGGAGTAGAATTTGCGTTTAAAATTTATTGATTTCACAGTAAAAGGGTGGGACCTAGCTGCTAATCTTGTGGCTCGAGTAAATGTATATATAGGGGGCACCAGTGAGCTAAGTTCATCGGAGCAGAAGCCGTGAAAGTATTTGTAGAAGAGACACAGGGAAGCCACATTGCGCCGGTGAGAAAGTGACTGTATCTGAGCTGCCAAGTCGGGATCTATCACATTACAGATTCTCCATTGGATTTTGTCAAGGACACCTAGGTGGATAGCAGGAGCACCCAACCAGATATGGCAGCAGTATTCAATGAATGGGCGGATGGCAGATTTATATATGTGCAGGATTGTTTCAGGTAGAAAAAACTTCCTGGCCCTACACAGAGAACGGATTTCTTAGCAGCAGATTTAGCTAGGGATTCTATATATTCATTCCATTGAGGTCTGCTGTCAGAGTTAAGCCGAAGAGGTGCAGTGTTTTGCTTTCAGGGAGACTAACCTGATCCATGCTAATGGGTGATGGAGCGATTGTCTGTGATGGTTAATAGATAGCAGCTTTGTTTTGGAGGCATTAAAATTCACGAGCCATTTCTTACCCCAGTCAACCACGGATTAGAGGTCCTTTTCAAGCTCGGCAGCGAGGTTTGCTTTGTCAGCCTCAGCAAATTTTTGATCGATGCGAGAGTAAACTGTAGTGTCGTCAGCGTATATGCCGACTTGGGATCTTATTACATCGGGGAGATCGTTAATGTAGATCTTTTTTTTTTTTCGTAATTGTAAACTGTAAATAAATGTGTTTTTTTTTTCCTTTTAAAGTTTTAAACTGTGATTTCTTGTGCTTTTCAGAAATGTTGCACCTAATAATGTCTTTCTATTTCTACCAAGTTTTACTTTTGTGTCTAGCAAAAGAGCTAAAATTTAGTAGAAATAAAATTTTTGTGTCTGCTTTAGCTTTAAGGATATTGGTTAAAAAATATAGTTGTTTTAATTTGATTGACTTAGAAAAGTTGTATTGAAGTCAATGTAATTCTATTTTATGCTGGTGTTACTTAATACGATGCTTTTATTAAATTTTAATTTTATTTTATTTATTTTTGCCGAAAACAATTCTACTTTTCGGCCTTGTGCCTTTGACTCTTCTACAGAGGCGAGAAATAGGCACGCCGTTTCATTTTAAATGCGTTGGTCTGTTATTGCAAACTCCTAACTTAAGTAATCAACGAATAACAAGAGAGGCCAGTGTAAGGAGAACCAAATTTCCCCGGACCATTACATCAATTATCACGTGCATAAACCCGAAGCAATTCTTCAATAACTTATAATCCATGGCAGTAAATGAAAAATATATCTAAACGTATTTATAAATGGAACTGTGTGTGTGTGTGTGTGTGTGTGTGTGTGTGTGTGTGTGTGTGTGTGTGTGTCCGTTACCTATAGACTTCGAAACGGCTGAACCAATTTTCTTGAAAATTTACACAGATGTACTATAAGCGTCTACAAGTGTTCTTAGTTAGGTTTTGTGTCGAGGTACCCCCAATAAATATCGAAAATCGATAATCGAAAAAATCGGGTTATAGAAGGAGTGGTCGGATTTTAATCAAATTTGATACACTCACAGACAAAGACATAAGAAACGATATTCAAAAGTTTCAAGGTTGCAGTTCTTACAATAGTGCAGAAAATTGATAATGTATATATATATAAAAGGCAAGATGTTTGTGTGTGTGTTTGTTTATCTGCCTGTATGTCTATTTTTTTCAGCCCTTTTATTTTAGGTTTTGCTTCGGGTTTGGCTCTAAGTAGGTATAATTGTAGTTCTTAGTCTCAGCCATGATACCAGTTACTCAGAGGACTTATTTAGCCTTCAAAATTCAATTTACGACTAAAAAACTTATCTGATATCGATACCAGGAAATCAAAATTTGACTTACATTCATTCATTTTTCTTTCAGTCTACGGTTTCGCTTTAACTGGAAATAACTATTGCTTTTTAGTCATTCGTGCCAACGTCCAAAAGAGTCTGAACTTCAGGACCATGGATTAGTTTTAAAGCTTTCATTACACCCGAGCAACGCCGGGCTATACTGCTAGTAAAAGAATAATTACACTGGTCAAAAACAAAACAAAAATTTGAAATGGTGTGAGATACCAAACATCTTTTTTAGATGCCCAGCATTCACTGCCATATTGAAAAAAAAAGAACATCATCATCAAAGAATAAGGAAAAACTTGAAGCAACTGAAATGTGATTCTACAGAAAGATGCTGTGGATATCGTGGACCAAGCATGTGAGCAATGATGAGGTTTTGGAAAGGATGGAAACAAAAACGAAATTAATATTGAGCATCAGGAAGACAACTAAAGTTCCTGGGACATGCAATGAGGAAGGAGGGCTTGGAAAATCTGATACTAACAGGCCAGATTGGGGGAAGAAGTGACAGAGGAAAACAGCGGATAACATATTTGAAGGGCCTGAGCAGGTGGATGATAAAAGGGGAGTTGCGTGGTGTTTGTAGGAGAAAGTGTGCTAAGAGCCACCAGGGACAGGGAGACGTGGAAGGCCATGATCGCCTACGTCCTGAAGAGACAAGGCACATAGAAGAAGAAGAAGAAGAAGAAGAAGAAGAAGAAGAAGAAGAAGAAGAATAGGGCGCTAAATCTGAAAATGATCTTACATTTTCTTAGTTAGCTACCATTTTTACTGTACAGAAATGCCATTTTTTTAAAGAAAAAAAAAAGCATTTTTTTCATTTGTTTTCTGTTTATATGGTATTGACCGCTGGCAATATTTCTGAAAGTAAATCGTAGAAACCTCCCAATTTGTACTTAAACCAACAAATATTGGTCTGTTTATTGAGAAATACGATTTTTCAATAACTATCAGACCATAAGTCTTTAAAACTAACACGATTAAATATAGTATGACCAACAAGTATTTTCATCAAATCATTTTATAAAGTAACAGCTGATATAAAACTTTCGTGAACATAAGAACTATGGTTAAAATTTTCTCTTTCTTGATTGCCTTGTCCAATGTTATTTAAGTTCTTTTTGATACTCCAGCAGTAGTCAGCCATTATTCATTCGTCTCACCGTCCCCGGTAACGCTCTTCTATTGGTTCGATATCCTGATGGAATTGTTCTCCTTACTCATCACTCACATCACCGCAATTATCCCGACATTTATCTAGATGGCTTTGTCAATTAAAAAAATGAACCTTAACACTCATACTAGCGTATTACTGATAAAGTTTATCAGTTAATTTGAATTTTGGCGATTACCTAGAGAGGTTCGGTCCTTCTATTTTTAATTTTTTGACTCAAAAATACTTTTGTTTTATAAAAATAGTTTATTTCAGGTGGCTGACATAAATTGTTTGGCCGAAAATTGATGGGTTTCTATGATCTTTATTATCTACATGTTGCAATCAGCCAAAATCGTTATATGATCTTTTTTTTTTTTCAAAAATTACGATTTCCTTAGCAAAGACGGTAGCTAACCATAAAAATCCAAGGTCATTTTCGGAATCAGCACCATCAAGTTAGGTAAAAAAGTTGTTTTGTTTTTTGGCACCAAGAATCGTGTTGACCATTGTTATTATTGTCGTCAATTGGATTTTTTCCAGCTGTAGAGAATTATTATGCCTCTGTTTCATTGTGCTTCTGGCCAACAAAACGTCACGTCTTCATTTATTTGAAAAACAAAACAAAAAAAAAACAAGGTTCTTTGTGCGAATTCTTGTCATCGGTTTGATTGGTTAAAAAAATTCTTGTCATCGGTTCGATTGGTTAAAAAAATTCTTGTCATCGGTTCGATTGGTTAAAAAAAAAACTATGCTTCATCTCCCAAGGCCAATGTACAAAGGATGGGTGAGTCTCTGCTGATGACATATGTATTCAGAGTTGGGATAAGAATATTCTTAAATAAGGTGGCTACAAAGCTGAGAACTAGATCAGCTTCTTCCCCATCTCTGGTTGGGTGCCACTGAGTTTCAGTGGCGGCACAGTGATAAGCGGCTCGAAATGAGGAATTGGAGAGTCGAATTCATTACATTCATTTACGTGCTAGTACCCTTGAAAAAGATATGAAGGAATCACTTCTCCTCCGGCTATGGGTAAAATAGCTAGACTGACTAGGTTCTAAAACCTAGGAGAAGGAAACTCTGATTTCAAATGAGATCTAAAAGTGTGTAGAATCTAAATTCCGTTGAGACTCATATTGTGGATTTGCATGTCCAAATGAATGCAATATCCGCTCTACTTGGTCAGCTTTCGTCCGGATGCGACAGGATCTTTTAACGAAGCCGGCTCAACCGATCGAGTGAATGTCGTAACAATTACATATAGATACTGAGTCTCCCTGAAAAATCTTCCATTCCTGTCAGTGACCGGCGGCGTTGTTATTTATTCGTCTGTCTTTCTCTTTTTCTGTTGTCTCGGGGTGGTGGTGGTGGTGGGGGGGGGGCTCTAAGATGGTAGTGAACAATTTGGTGTCGCTTACCTTCCTTTATATATGAGCATGCGATGAGATTGGTCCACCAGAAACCAGTATCTTCATTTTGGTATAGAACAAAAACAATATTGTCTTAATCGGTATGCAAGACAATAAATCCACTAGTGTGGAAGAATTAGGAATAGAAACATCAATAATGAGCAGGAAGAGGAAAGAGTGACCAGGAGGACAGTGGACAGCAATTGACATTGCATTTAAATTTTTGCAGATTAAAGTTGCCTGGAAGCAAAAAGTGCAAGAAAAGAAACTATAAGCACAGAAATTATGGTTGCATTTAGCCAGCTCAGCTGCAAATTGATGAGATCTCGATATCAGTTAAATGCCATACGTGATACACGCTTTGGGCGATCATGTCTCGAAAGAGACATCACTGACTGGGCAAAAGATTATCCCGCAGTAGGCTGCCATTGCTTTCTGCGGTAGACTGGTTGCCAGCCAAGGCTATATAACTCAATCTGTCCTGTTATTTGACTCATAGCTAGATGAAGAAGAGGCGTATTATATTATTAAGCAGAAATTAGTGGGGGATCAGTTTATTACTTCATAACAATATAAAACCGATCCCCCACTTTAAGCCCAGTAGAAGCCTTAATCATGATTCCAACTATTATATTCAGTCAGTCAGTTAAGTGCTATACGTGATACATTCTTTGGACAATCATGTCTCGAAAGAGACATCACTGACTGGGCAAAAGATTATCCCACAGTAGATTGCCATTGCATTCTGCGGTAGACTGGTTGCCAGTCAAGGCTATAGAACCCAACCTGTCCTATTATTTAACCTATAACTGGAGGGAAGAGACAGATTAATACCTTTCCCAAGTGTATTTGTGTGTAAGTGAATGAAAGGAATTCAACTGGAATTCGAAATCGGCTCCTCGATTTGTCGTTCCGAGTTGATATTCACTTGTTATGGAGTTATTTTCGCAGTGGAGGCTAGTATTTATGCTAAAGTCGATCTTAATAGGTTCGACGTACAAAACGTTAAGAACTTGATATATGTATTACGCAGTGTAATCTTTCCAGGTCGCTGACTACTTTCGTATTCAATTAACTGTCGACTACTATCGTCCAACATCGACTGACCCTCGTTCCTCTTACTACTCCTATAGAATAGGTGTGTTTCACCATAACACCACAACGCACAGCTAGTCTAGTACTGAGTTTAAATTCAAAAAGTTTAGATACGTTAGAGAAAAATTCACCTTAACAATTAACATGAAAGTATTTATAGAAAAGACACAGAGAGGTAACCTTGTGGCAGTAGTAGGGGTCAACACTGTAGTAGTAAGGACGGTCAGCCATGTCTGGTACAAGGCCAATTCACAAACACAGCCGAAAATCCTCACAACTTAGGTTTTATCAGAATTATCAGAAGGTTATCAGCAGGTGAATTTTTGGAAGAATAAAATTATACCTTTTGTATGTTTAAATATAAATTTATTAATAGAAAAGAACAACATGAATTAGTAGAAGTTAAACGTTCAGTAAGAAACAGTAGTAATAGTGTAAAAAGTTAAGGGTATCAAGAGTTCGTTGTAGTAACTTGTGTGTATGCATGTATGAGCGTTATCGTTGGGTAGGAATGTCTTTGAAGTTATCGCTCATTCTTAAAGGCTTCCGTTCGGTTATCAAGTATAAGAAAAGACAGACAGGTGAACGGTGAGAATAAAGAAGTGAGGGAGAAAGATATAATAATAATGATCGCTTGACGTGCTCGCCATCTTCTCTCTAGTGACAGGCAAACTTGGGCCGTCTCCTATTTCGTTTGTAAGGCTCGAAAAGGTAATTTGGGAATTCACTCCCGGATGTGATTCCGGCCTTTCCATTGGACGACAAACGAACTTTGTTTCTGAGAATTAATGATTATTTGAATTTTGTTTTTAGATGTAACCTAGTTTTCTATTTTGCCGAAAAGCATTTCGCATCAAGGTGTGAAATTTCATGAGTTTTGTTTTGATATTCGCTTTTGCGTGTATGCTAAGCAAAATTTGTAAATTCGATTTTTTCTAACAAAATCAATGAGTCAGTGCTTAGCATTTGAACTTTAAAGATCTTGTTTTGTTCACTACATATAGGTTACTGTTCAACTTATTCACTATCATCAGAAGGTGGATTAATGAAAGAATAAAAGTTACCTTTTGTATATTTAAATAGAAATTTATTAATAGAAAAGAATAACATGAATTGGTAAAAGCTAAACGTTCAGTAAGAAACAGTAGTAATAGTGTAAAAAGTTAAGGGTATCAAGAGTTCGTTGTAGTAACTTCTGTGTATGCATGTATGAGCGTTATCGTTGGGTAGGAATGTCTTTGAAGTATTCGGGTTTCGTTTAAAGAGTCCCGTTCGGTTATCAAGTATAAAACGAAACAGACTGGTAAACGATGGCGAGGAAGGAGGTGAGAGAGAAAGAGAGCGGTAATAATAATAACGATCGCTTGACGTTTGTCAAGGATACGTGTTGATTACACTTGTCTTCTTCTCTCTGACGACAGTCGAATTTGCTCCGTGTCTTATTTCGTTTGTGGGACTCGAAAAGACCATTTGGGAGTGTACTCCCGGATGTGATCCTGGCCTTTCCATTGGACGACGAACAAACTTCGCGTCAATTCGCGAAAAAAGTCCGTGAAAGAATTTGTTTCTAACAAATGAAGATTATCTGAATTTTGTTTTTAGATGTTTCCTTGTTTTTTATTGTCCAAAAAACATTTGGCGTCGAGGTATGAAATTTAACGAGTTTTGTTTTGGATTCGCTTTTGCGCGTGTGCTAAACACAGTTTTGTAAATTCAAGTAAATTCGTTTATTTCTAACAAAATCAGTGATCAGTGCCTTTCATTTGAATTTTTAAATGTAGATCTTGTTTTGTTCACTACACCTTACGGCGATTGAAACCGAGTCCCCATATTAATATCAATAATTGGTTTAGTTTGTGGGGACGATAAAGTTAATAAGCCATGTTTTGCCCCAGTTATAAACCTTCTTCCTTGTTCCATTGTAACGGAGAGGCGATACCACTTTGCAACGGGTGAGGCTGCTTTCTTTCAAAAAAATCAACAGGTAGACGATTTTTATAGAAAATTAACAATTAATTTCAGAAAATTAACAATTAATTTCAGAAAATTAACATAGATTCTTGCAAAAGAATAAAATGAGAAAATTATATTAGCAAATATCTCAAAAAAGAAAAAAATATTCCAAGTGGACCTCAGAAAACAGGGAAGAGTGTGTGGGTGCGAGTATATAAGATATATATATATATATATATATATATATATTACTCGTATTACCCGTTCCAATTTTGTATTCATGTCGAAGAAGGTCGGGGCGTACAAGGGTCGAAACGTCGTGAATATGAATTAAGATAAGGACACTCGTTCAAACGATGTAATTACTGTATATTGTTACCTCATTTTAGAAATAGAGACAGATATCAATATAAAAGAAATTGCAGATTACCATCCTTCTTACAATTCGTAAAAGAATATCGAAAAATAAAATAACTTTTAAAAAAAGAAACAAAGCTTTGATTTTCCAAAATATAGGAAAAAGCCAGAAAAAACGGAGTGGTTAAGTCAACTTTTGAAAATGCATTTATGCCAGCTTTCTTGTATGTTCAAGAAAAACAAACAAGAAAAAATGGTTAATTTAATTACAACCCTATCGACCGGATCGCCATTTTATGTACAAGTAGAGACGAAAACTGTTATTTCAATTATCATCTACATTTGAACGATCACTCAGATCTATAATCATTTGACTAAGCATATCGCGTGCAAGCTTTTTTAATCATTTGACTAAGCATATCGCGTGCCAGCCATTTTGATCTTTGAACTGTGTTGATAGTTAAAACATTCTGTTAGAATGTTTCCTTCATTGCTTTTTGAACAACAACAAAAAGGATATTCTTTGCAACTGATAATTTCACAATCATGAAATTATTTTTATGTGATGATTACCGGTCATAATTATAACCTATATTACAGTTTCATCAATGAAATATATATTCTAGTATATTCTCTTCCTGCCTCTTGCTTTCCATTCAACTTTGATCTTCAAAAATTGAAATGCAATGTCAACCGTTATCTTCTGTCTTCTTGATGTAACGAATAAGTAATGAATATGTATAGACCTTGGTTCCCACTCATATTAAAAGAAATGATGGCGGACCTGAGGCAGACTACAACCACGTTTCATTTCGTTGTTTTTCATTTTTTTACTTTTTTTCAGCACAGTCCTATCGATTGTTACTTAAACTTTCCGATTATCAAAAAGAATTTTTTTAAATTACAATACATAAACAAATTTGGAGTTGGGGGGGGGGGGTTAGTTTCTCATACAACGTTAAAGTATATCGAGCCTCCATTTTCAATCCACTCGCGTTGGGGTCGCTTTGTTAATTTCGTTGTTTTTCATTTTTTTTTTTTACTTTTTTTCAGCGCAGTTCTATCGATTGTTACTTAAACTTTCCGAGTATCAAAAAAAAAAAAATTGAAAAATTACAATATTTAAACAAATTTGTGGGTGGGGGGTCAGTTTCTCATACAACGTTAAAGTAAATCGATCCTCCATTTTCAATCCACTATAAGGTTGTATTAATGAACAAATTTACAGGTGGCGGTAATGTCGTACCGGCGACTGGTTTCAAATTGGAGGCTTGAATTACTATAACGTTGTATGAGAAATTGATTCCCCCTTCCCAAAAATTTTTTAAATATTGAAATTTTCAAAATTTCTTATGTCAATCGTAAAGCTAAGTGGGTAATCGATAGGACTGCGCTGAAAAAAGTAAAAAAAAAAAAAAAAAAAAAAAATGAAAAACAAGGAAATTAAACATGGTGGTAGTCTGTTTCAGGTCCGCCGAAATGATGTATTCCATACTATTTTTAAGTGAAAATAGAATAGTTCTTTTGTTATTATTACTTTGCAAAATTTTACAAGGCAAGGAACCAAAGATGAACTCGTCCGAATCACCTTAAATTTTCTTCATTCTTTCATTGATGAAACTGCAATATAGGTAATTATTAAATATTTATAAATTCATTTGATGCACATGTTATTGTGCAGTATTAACAAAAGAAACATTCTATTTTCATTTACAATTATTCACTTGGCAATAAATCCTAAAAAATAATATGAAATACATCATTTATTTAACACAATAGGGTGGCCTAATAATTTTGGCAGGTAGTGTAGATCTTTAATTGGTGAGTTTTAACATATTTTAAAAGATCGCCTGAGATAATCCTTTTTAACATCCATCATCATGGCTGATGCTAACCTCCAGAGCAGTGAATTGTGACGCATTGCGCCTTCAGGAACTAACGTTTTTCGCTGACATGAAGTAGAAAAAGTATATCGAATCACCTGTCTATATTTCTGAGATGAGATATTGTCATTATTTATATTATTCAGGCTATTGTCTGACGTTCTTCCTATATATCTAAAGATTCCTGATGAAGTTCAAGGAATCTGCAAAGTTATTGATCCTGACCTGGCATTTCGACTTCAGTCCTTTTCCTACTACTGCAACGTAGCTTCCCTGCTCCTTTTCTATAAATACTGTCATGGTAATTCTTCTGTTGAACTTTCCTCTTTGGTGTCTAGACTTAACAATTTTCAAAATGCCAAATACAGCTGGGGAATACTAAAATCAAGCAGGTACAAAAATTGGTAAATTTTTTATTTGTTCCCCGAAGGCCTTTACCCCTTCAAATCTTTCCAAAACATCCTTATTTCCGTGCAAATGTAAATGCTGAACTCAAGTCGATAATTGTTTATTGACGAAACCTACCTTTTTTCAAGTTTACAACCAGAAAAATATCGAACTTCTTTTCGCTGCTTATCTCACCCCGTAACCACGCTTCAAAAAATGTTATTCACTACAGAATGACTTCAAGCGTAGTTTGCCGATTTTTCGACCAAATTTACTTCCTTTTCGAAATTACTACGCGGAAATGGAGTTCCGAACCCAAACAAATCGCGGAGTATTTGCTCAAAGAAAGTAAACAAGCCGAAATAAGTATCCTATGCCTGAAGTCATTCAGCGGTGAATCAGATATGAGGACGGTGGTAAGGGGTGAGATATAGTCCGATTTTTTCTGGTCGATAACAGGAAAAAAGGTAGGTTTCTTCAATAAACAATTATCGATTTGAGTTCAGCATATACATTTGCACGTAATTAAGGAAGTTTAGGAAAGATTTGACGGTGTAAAGGCCTTCGGGGAACAAAACAAAAATTTACCCAAAAATTTAAATACCGGGGAAGTCTTCTAACAGAAGACGGAAAGTGCGACACAGAGATCCGAAGGCGAATTGGCACGGCGAAGGACGCGTTCCATAAGCTGAATAGGGTATTAAACCACAGGAAATTTTAACTAGAAACAAAGAAAAGAGTACTGGATTGCTATGCGATGTCAGTTCTTCAATATGGCAGTGAATGCTGGACAATCTCATCAGAGATGAAGGAAAAACTTGAAGCAATTAAAATGTGGTTCTACAGAAGGATGCTGCGAATATCATGGATCGAGCATGTGAGCAATGATGAGGTTTTTGAAAGGATCGAAACGAAAAGGAAATTAATACTGAGCATCAGGAAAAGACAGCTAAAGTTCCTGGGACATGCAATGAGGAAAGAGGGCTTGGAGAACCTGATACTAACAGGTCAGATAGAGGGAAAAAGACAGAGGAAAGAAGCGGATAACATATTTGAAGGGCCTGATCCGGTGGATGACAGAACGGGAGTTGCGTGGTGTAACAGGAGAGGGCGTGCTAAGAGCCAACAGGGATAGGGAGACGTAGAAAGCCTATTTCCTGAAAGGACACGGCACATAGAAGACTAGACGAGCGGCAAGGTTTCATCACTTTGCAATTGAAATGACTAGATATAACCGTAAGTTCTATGCTAATAGTTTCTTCTATCGCACTTTTCGCTTCTGGAACTCTTTCCCATTCAACTTTCAAAAATTTAAATTCAATGTCAGTCGTTATCGTCTGTCTTCTTGACGTAATGAATGGGTGATGAATATGTATACACATTAGTTTCCCCTCCCTAGAATGTGATTGGCTCGCGTCAGCCATAAATATAGACGTCCAGAGCTCCAGAGATCTACCCCTAGAGTCTATTGGTCTTCCATTAGAGACTTTCTGCTATTGGTCTACGATTATTGACTACGCCTACGTCTCAGGACATTCCATACGCCGAGTACCATTGTGGTGATACCGAGCAAAGCAAGGGACCGGATGTTTGCCCTCAGAGATCCAGAAGGAAAATAACCAAAACTAGTCTTTGCGCACCCGGCTCCACGGTAGAAAACCAAAAATTAATAAATATCAAATTCCTTTTCGCGATCCTACGCGAATTTTATTTATCGTCCAATGGGAAACCCAGAATTAAATACGGGTGTGAATTCCCAAATGACTTGAAAGACGAAATAAAAAAACGACTCAGAAAGCATCGCCAGTTCAGAAAGAACAAGCATAATTAGCACGTCCTTTGACCTCGTCAAGCGATACACTATGCTCGCCTCCTTTTCTCTCTCACCTTCTTCTTCGCTGCCTCCTGAGCTATTTACCCGACCAAAAGAGCGGAGATATCAAAAACATTCCTAACGGACAAACGCTCCCACATACATACGCGCGAACTCTCTTTTCGGCATTTACTGCTATAAACATTTTAACGTCCTTTGAACCCATCCTAAAGACATTACTTTATTTGTAAAAAAAAACTTAATTGATATCTGTGTATATATAAATGTTGTTTCTAGACTCAATTTGATTTTCTTGTTTATACCCCCCCCCCTTATAGTGGTCTATCTACTAACGAGGCCAAATTCAGTTAATCTGTTTCAGCACACAACTACGTTTCACTAGAACGGATAACCCACTATACCGTCATTACGGTTAGATTGTTCTACCCGGTTGTATTTGCCTTAATGTTGTGAACCCGAATAGGTCCGAAAGAAAACACAACTCAGGTATTTGTGAAACAAAGATACATTTACGAAAAACAAGTAAAAGTATTACACGTCAGGCTGACTGCCAAGTGGAGACCAAATCAACTCCTCTGTTAATGCAATTTACTAAGCGCAGCTTAGATGTGGCACAAGGCCGAAAGTATGGGGCACCCAGTGAGGATCGAACTCACTACTTAATTGCAATAGTTCTAGCGAGATAAGCTTGCTAACCATTACACCACCTCGAGGTGCCCTCAACTCCTCTGTTAATCGTCACACTTGAGGCAGTCTTCCAATATTTATAGTCATGAGAAGAGTTCATTATGGTACAACGGGTAGGTCCCATAATACTTAACCACTTAACTACTTCGAATGATATATATATATATATATATATATATATATATATATATATATATATATATATATATATCCCTTTCCGGGACATATCGCTTCTTAATTCTTTTGTTTTCCTCTCTCCTTAATAGTATTTTTTCACGTACTCTCTATCATGAAGTAACCTCTTACATTCTAGTAGCTTTATTGCCTTGCTTGGAGTGAAATGATTCATAGAAGAATTTAAATTAGTTTTGCAAAAATATCTGGAGAACATCTTAAAAGAAAAGCTTCTACACGACAGAAATTGGAATATATTCGATGAATACTAAAGAAATAACTGTTGAGGGGGTGTTTTTTTAATGGTTTACTCTTAATTCTTTTCATTACATCTGCATGTGAAGATTTTGTTAAGCAGACAAAGGACAAAATAATTACCACTGTCTATCGTCTATAGCAATACACATTGACCAGAAGATGACTAAGACTAAAGCATTATCTAGTCTCAGGGTTGCCGACCAGAAAAAACGTGCAGGCCCGCCTACCCATACACGGCATAGCACTACAAAGAAAGCTGGATTAACCATTCAGTAAAATAAGCACGTGAAAAGGGGGCACCACAGAAATTGCTATGATGTTGCTGTAAACATATAAAGAAATAAGTTGAATACGATAAACGTTTTAATATTCCGGCGCCATGACAAATGGAGAGACAACTGACCCACGGTAACAACTGACCCTGCGATTGGTTAATAAAAAAATAGGCTAGGGGAGATAATTAGGTTTGTATTTACTCAATATATCACATCCCCTTTTTGAATAAGTTCAATGTCAGTTAGGTGCCATACGTGATACACGCTTGGGCGATCATGTCTCGAAAGAGACATGACTGATTGGGCAGAAGATTATCCCACAGTATGTTGCCATTGCTTTCTACGGTAGACTGGTTGCCGACCAAGGCTACAGAACCCAATCTGTCCTATTGTGTAACCCATAACTGGAGGGAAGAGACGGATTAATTCCTTTCCCAAGGGTATTTGCGCGTAAGTGAATGCAAGGAATTCGACTGGAATTCGAACTCGGCTTCCCGATTTCTCGTTCCGAGCCAATATCCACTGCACCACGACGTACAAGTTACCATTACTAATTAGCTTCATGGGATTTGATTTTTGTGAACAATCACAGAGGTAGACTACCATCAAGTTTCTTTGTTGGGGGTGGGGGGGGCATTGTTCTGGTTATATGCTTATGTGATTATGTAACAGTCTGGCTTGTTGACTGCACGACAGCTTCTGACCAGAGTTATTAAAATCGATAATTGAAAAAATCGAGTTATAGAAGGAGTGGTCCGATTTTAATCAAATTTGATACACTCATAGACAAAGACATAAGAAACGATATTCAGAAGTTTCAAGTTTGCAGTTCTTACAATAGTGCAGAAAATCGATAATATATATATATATATATATATATATATATATATATATTAGGTGCGATCGGTAAATTGTCGCAGTTATTTTATTATTTCAAATATTCTTTAGGCTGAGTCTGAGCTCCAGGATAATGGATTGGTTTGAAAGCTTTCATTACACCCGAGCAACGCCGTACATAATAATTAATGTGCGCTCTTTAATGTTTTTAATAACTTACTTTTAATGAATATTCTTGAAGCATTGGAGACTTTAACTATAAACATGACAAAACATGATCTTCGTTTACTTTTCTTGCATGAGTTCAAACTTGGGCACAGTGCCTCCCAAACTTCAACAACAGAGCCTGGGGAGATGGAGCCACGAGTGATCGGACAGTACGGAGGTGGTGCCAGAAATTCCATACTGATAATGAGAGTCTTGAAGATGAAGAAGTAAAGGACGGTCATGAAGTCTTGATAACGAACAATTGCAAGAAGTTGTTGAGCAAAACCCTGGTCAAAGTGTCAGAGAAATGTCTCAGATGTTTGCTGTCATCACTGCAACAGTCTCACGCCATTTGTAGAGTATTGGAAAGGTGAAAAAGCTCGATAAAGGGGTTCCTCATGATCTCAATAAAAATAAAAAACTTGGGCGTTTTAAAGGGTGCTCGATACTCTTTCTACTTAACACCAATGATCCCTTTCTTGACCGAATAGTCACTTGTGATGAAAAGTGTATTCTTTATGATAACCGTAAACAATCACGTCAATGGCTTCATAGTGATGAGTCCCCCAAACATTTCCCAAAGCGAAAGTTGCATCAGCAAATGACTATGGTGACTGTCACATTGTCTGCATTTGGAGTTACCCACTACATCTTTCCGGAAGCCAGTCAGACCATTAATGCAAAGCTTAACTTCCATCAACTTGCTGAAAAGGCATGCACGCCTGCAAAAAATGAGACCTACATTGATGAATCGACGTGGCCCAATTTTACTCTTCGATAATGTACGGCCATATATTGCAAAAGCTCACACACTTGGTATACAAGTCTTGACTACATCTTCCATGTTTTCATGATCTTCCACCCACGAATTATCATTTTTAAGCACTTAAGCACATTTATAAATGGTAAAGCTTTTAGGTGCAGACCACGAGTGGAATCAGTTTTCAAAGATTTCGTTGCATTACAGCTAATAATTTTTATCAACAAAGAAAAAATAATCTCGTTGATCGATGGCAGAGGTACATAGATGCTCAACACTAGTATCTAAACTTATTTATAAATGGAACTTTGTCTGTCTGTGTGTGTGTGTGTGTGTGTGTGTGTGTGTGTGTGTGTGTGTGTGTGTGTGTGTGTGTGTCCGTTACCTATAGAGTCCAAATAGAGTTGAAAATTTACACAGTTGTACTATAAATCTCTGCGAGTGTTCTTAGCTAGGTTTTGTGTCGAGGTACCTCCGATAAATATCGAAAATCGATAATCGAATAAAATCGAGTTATAGAAGGAGTGGTCCGATTTTAATCAAATTTGATACACTCATAGACAAAGACATAAGAAACGATATTCAGAAGTTTCAAGGTTGCAGTTCTTACAATAGTGCAGAAAATTTGATATCGCTACCAGGAAATCAAAATTTGACTGACATCCATTCATTTATCTTTCAGTCTACGGTTTCGCTTTAACTGGAAACAACTATTGCTTTTTAGTCTTTCGTGCCAACGTCCAAAGAGTCTGAGCTCCAGGACCATGGATTGGTTTTAAAGCTTGCATTACACCCGAGCAACGCCGGGCTATACTGCTAGTTTTAACTAATTTCAACATTTTTATACTTAATTTTTTAAAAATAAAATTATGTTTGTGAAATCTATCTTTATTCTTGTAACAACTTAATAAAAGCAGAAAAGGCGTCTAACAAGAAAATATTCAAGAAAATAAATATATTTCGCCGAAAAAAAATAGAAACAACGATATAAACGAAAAAGAAATTAAAATAGGTACCGTCAGTTAAGTGCCATACGTGATTCACGCTTGGGCGATCATGTCTCGAAAAAGACATGACTGACTGGGCAGAAGATCATCCCGCAGTAGGTTGCCATTGCTTTCTGCGGTAGACTGGTTGCCGACCAAGGCTATAGAACACAGTCTGTCCTGTTATTTGACCTATAACTGGAAGGAAAAGACGGATTAATACCTTTCCCAAGGGTATTTGCGCGTCAGTGAATGCGATGAATTCAACTGGAATTCGAACTCGGCTCCCCGATTTCTCGTTCCGAGCCGATATCCAATGCACCACAATGCACATCCTTAAAATAGGTTTACCGTCCCTTTTTAGCGGAAAAACAGCATAACGTAATGAAAAAGGCTACAAACTCAATGAAAATAACAGTTTTATCGTCAAAATGTTGATGTTATTATTAAGATGAAAGACCAAAGTATTTTTTAATTATTTTTTTAATTTTTTTTTTTTTTTATCCTTTCTGAAACGTTCGAAATTTTGGTTAAAATCTTGTTTTGTTTACGTCATCGCCTTCCATAACTTTTAACATTGACTTTTTTGCGCTTGTTTTCCCTTGAAAACACATTGATTTGGAAATTCTTATAAAAATAAAAAAAAATGTCCGATTTTAATAAAATTTTCAGGACTTATTCACAAGTAAATGAAATTATTTTTTAAATGTTTTTTTTAGAAAATTTTAATAAATAATTTGTTTAAATATGTTATCCTCTACTTACTTCATTTCATGAAATTTCGCACTTTGTTGATTGTAAATCGCCTACTTTTTTTTAAAATTAGTGCTATCTAAATGAAAATCTGCTCTGAATTGAAAAATAATGAATCCAATAAAACTATGACATTACTTAATTAGAAAAGCATTAATTGCTTTTGTATATAAGTAATATTTATTGTCTGAAGAAATAAAATTTTTCTGATGAATAATGAGTTTTTACAAGAATTTTTTAATTTTTTTTTTTTTTACATTTCAATTATAATAATTTATAATCGTTTAAAATCGTGTAAAATTCTGTATTGGGGTCTTTATTGGATGTGATATAGTGATTAAGTGGATACGAAGTTTACGAGTGCAAAATTGTAAAGATTATTAAACGTAGTTGTGCTATCTATTTTTAAAAGATTTTTTTTACTTAATACGTTCCTTATTTTCATATATGGTAGACTGAAATTGCCATTATTATGAAAAGATTACGTAATCTAAGAGTTCTGTCACTTCACTTAGATTTATGTAAATTGTCATTTATGGTCAGTTATACCAGCTGTCATCGCTTTGTCATTCAACAGTTCATTAAACGTTCGATCAGATGAGCACGACCAATCGTTAACAATTTTTGTTGTATATTACTTTTTTATCATAAGTTAGTAATATTTCTTTCAAATCAGATTAATCTAACTTTCAATTTTTTTAATTTTACTAAAATAAAGTGTCAGAAAACTTTTGAAATATTTTTGAAATCGATGAATTTTTGTTTGTTTACAAATTTCTTAAAATTAAGAAAATGGCAGCTTTTAAGAAAATTTTAAGGAATCGAAATTAAATGTGACATTCCAATCTATATAATTTCTATCTTAATTTTTTGTTTCATGGAAATAATAAATTTAATCATTAAGCTTTTAATTAAATCTAAAATTAAATCTTCAAGAATGTTTATTCATTTTTAAAATTTCATTTTAAACTTAGGTATCACGTATGGCACTTAACTGATTGATCGAAAATTTATGCCGAAAAAGTGGAGGCACCTAAATTAAAACAATCCTCTAATTTACACTAAAATAAAAATAAAAGTTAGGTTTTCAGCCGATGGGGGAGGGAGAAAAAAAAAAGAATAAATGAAAACTGAAAAAAAAAAAGAAAAAATTCACAACAGAATAAGGTAAGTCAAAGTAAAGACAAAATTATAAAAACAACTTCAGTCCCAAAAAAATTCCACTCAATTCAAAAAAGTCAAGGGCTAGACGACACACGAAAACTACTTGAAAAGGTAAGCTTTATTTGAGTCATCCTGCTTTAGTGCTGAAAAACTTTTATTCTACTATGATGGTTGGTTACAAACGAAAGGATAGATGGAATGTGCTTATTTTATTACCACATATAAAATGCTTTTTATACAACTTTACAGGATCTTTGGTAAATATTTTGTTCAATTTACTTGATTTGTTCTTCAGAGTATTTATCGGAAATTTCAGAAATAAACTAACAGAATCAAAGGCATAAACAAATAATATGAGAAAGAAGATGAAACAAATAAAGAAATTATACTTAGCGTGTCCTGTTGTTGTTGTTCTCTTTGGCGGCGTGGAGTAAAAAAGAAGAAAAGAAAATTGGAAGTAAAGGCGAGACGTGACCGAGTCAGCTTGAAGTTTCTTCCTTACATTGTGAGATGCTATCAGATACCACCCCAATTCTGACTATATTTTGACCGGTCAAGAGATGTCGTTTAAGTAGCGGATTTGTCATGTGACCGGCTCCAGCGGGCATTTTTTTCTTTAAATGTGAAAAAGATTTATTTGACATCATATATCAATTTTCGATTTCCTATCCAATCAGGATCCAGAATTTTACTTTTCACACTGACTTGTGAAATTTGCCTTGTTCTGGTTTTTTCCAAAATGCTTTTAGTCGTTTGGATCCGATTTTGCGGGTGTGCAATTTTACTTTGTGTGTTTTAGTTAACTGTTGGATGATATAGGACTTGTATCCTATAACATAAAGTTGGGTATTATAGGATACTCGCATTCTCCTAACTATGAAATATATTGACTGTAGCATTGGTTGGAAGAAGTTTTTATTTAGAAGTAGAATAGTTTTTGCTATGATTTTAAATAATTTCTGTTGCACACAAGGCGAATCCATAAACTCATGATGTACCTGTGGTGAATATGAAACAAAAGTAACTGTCTTCTCTTCTCTGTTCCAGTGCGAAAATACTTTTGACCAAACAAAAAGGATTGACTCTGTACTGAAGAAAAGGACGAAGCCAAATTTCGCGAGCCTGTGTGAAAAGATTTTCTGGTCAATGAAAAGGGAGCGATTTACAAAATTAAAAGAAATTAACAAGCCAGTGTCAAAATGTTATTTGATATAAAATAGAGAAAGAAAGTTGAATCAGTCAGATGGAAGCAGAGATCAGATGAACCGGATGCAATGACCCGGTAACACACATACGATCTTCCTCTCCTTCTCGCGTGATATTTTACCTTATCTCTTCTTCTTCGTCCTCACCTTCTTGCCGTCAATAAAGAAGAAGAAACGGTAAATTTTTGTTTTGTTCCCCGAAGACCTTTACCCCGTCAAAACTTTCTAAGACATCATTAATTCCGTGCAAATGTACATGCTGAACTCAAATCGATAATTGTTTATTGAAGAAACCTACCTTTCTTTGATGGTATCGACCATAAATACATCGGACTATATCTCAACCCTTACCACCGTTGTCATCTCTGATTCACTTGAAGCGTAGGATACTTTTTTCGGTCGATTTTCTCCGTTTCAGCATTTACTCTGCCATTTGTTTGGTTTTGGAACTCATTTTGCGCGTAGGGATTACAAAAAGGGAGTTAAAAGAACGAAAAGTCGTAAAACTACGCGTGAATTCAGTCTGCAGTGAATAACATTTTCTAACAGTGGTTAGTGGGTGAGATAAACATCGACAAGAAGTTCCATAATTTTCTACTCGATAAAAGGAACAAAGGTAGGTTTCTTCAATAAACAAATATCGAATTGAGTTCAGCAGATACATTTGTACGGAAATAGGGATGTTTTGGAAAGATTTGAAGGGGTAAAGGCCTTTGGGGAACAAAACAAAAATTTACCGAAGAAACAACGACGACAACAATAAGACACTTCAACTGACTTCTAAAATTATCGCCGATAAGTACATTTTCCCGCTGATCTTTTATTTTTTTTCTAACTCGCTCTTTTGCCGTAATTTGTTCGGTTTTCCTTCCTGTTCACTTTCTCGCCGTCCGCAAAACGAAAGAAAGGAACAAAGACTTTACTACTACCCTGTTAATCTTTTTCTGCACACGTATTTCGCTACAACTACGAACTTTGGATTCTTTAACTCCTTACTACACTTTCTCTTAGAATATTTTTACCGTATAATTATTTCATCATTGATGTCATTCTGTTCTGTAAATAAATTTCCACTTAAACATAAAAACGAAATACGTTATTCTTTCGGACCTTCTGATGATAATCTTAAATTATGAGAAGTTCGGTTATGTTTGGCACGAGGCCAATTTAATAAGTATGATCGAGTTCTCTATATACTTGAGAGAAATATATAATTTAATCAGCCACCTTAAATTAATTCAGTTGCAATATTTTTTCCTATCCACAATTGTAACTTTTTTCTGGGCTTTTTTTCGTGTTACTTGAAGTGGTGGGGAGATGGTTGAATGTTTATTAAATTGACCTTGTGTCAAACATAACTCCCTACAACTTGGGATTTATCGGAATCATCAAAAGGTGTATTTGTGATAAAATAAAAGTATTTCATTTGTATGTTTAAAGTAGAATTTTATTAACAGAACGAAATAACATCAATTTATAGAAGTTAACTGCTCAAAAAGAAAGTGAAGTACAAAGTTAAAGGGAATCAAGAATTCGTAGTTGTAAGTATCAGGTCATATTGTATGCATGCAATGATTAACTGGATAGTAATGAAGTCAGTGTTCCTTTCCTTTTTTATGGCCGGCGAGAAAGTGAAAAGGAAGGTAAAGCAATAAAAGAAATTTGTACTTAGCGTTAATCTTTTGGAGTCAGTTGAAGTGTATTATTATTGTTGTTGTAGTAGTTGTTGTCTTCTTCATTGTTGACGGCGAGAATAGTGAAGATGAAGAAGAGGTAAAGGAAATTAGCATTCGAGAAAGAAGGAGAACGAATGTGCGACGGGACCTTATGTACCGGTCAGTGGCTTGAACTTTCTTTTGTCACACTTTAGCGGGTCGTCTTTCTGCTCCCATCTGACTGACTGATTCGTCTTTCTTTCGTTTTATACCGAAAGTCGTTTTAACATAGGCTTGTTAACTTTTCTCTCAGTTTTGCAAATCGCTTCCTTTCATTTGGTTAGAAAATGAATTTAACATCGTGTCGCCAAATCTGACTTCATTTTTTTCTTTCAGTACGAGGTCAATCCTTTTCCTATTTGTCAAAATTAGGATTTCACACAGAATTGTGAATTTTGAAAAAGTGAAGAAGAGAAAAGAGTTCTTTAAATTCCGTATCCACAACAGACTTTACCAACCACGGAATATTTACTTCTAACTTAAATGTTTGAATATAAGTTATTATTCTAAGTTTGTATTTATAGGGGCTAGTTGCTTATCTATTCTTTTCCCGTTGTAGTGGGAGTCCGTTCTAGAGAAGGGTAGTTGTATATTGTTGCAGGTTAACGGAATTTGGCCTTGTGGTAGATAGCCCACTATAAGTCATAAAATGATTATAAAATCAAGAAAAGCAATTTCAGCTGAAAAATAACATTTTATATAAACACATATCAATTAATGTTTTACAATTAAAGCAATACTTGAATATAGGTCCAACGGAGGTTAAAATGTTCATAGCAAATAATAAGCTGAAAGAGAATAAATGCTTAGGAATGTAGTTGCTCCTTAGGTCAGTAAGTAGTTTTGAGACAGGGAAGAAGAAAGGAGAGGTGAAGAGACGAGCATAGTAGCCACTTGATTGATCAAGGGAGATATTAATTACTCTCGCCGTCGGTCTGTCTGTTGGGTGCTTTCTGTCTCGGCTTTTTATTTCGACTTTTTGGATCGCAGCAGCACTTTTGGGATTTCACACTTGTATTTGATTCTGGGCTTCCCATTGGCTGATAAATAAAATTCGCGAAGGCTCGCGAAATGGAAATTTAATATTTGATTAATTTTTATTTTTCAACCGGAACATCTTCGCGAACCGGGAGGCGCAACGACGACTTTTGGTCATTTGCCTTTTTGTCGTGAGAGAGCAAACTTCCGGTTCATTGCTTTTGCTCGGTATCACCACATATTATTTTAAAACCAAACTTCGACTTTTTTTCTCCGCATTATATTTTCCTCATGTCGCCAAGAAAATTTTCAGGGTTACGCCGAAAGTATTTCATTCGTATAAAAAGGAGGAATGTAAACTTTATAAAGCAGTCATTTTTTCTATGATTTACTTTTAGAAAAGATGTTTTTAATTTTACATTAATAACGCAAATTACATTTGCTGTTGGCGTCACGCTATATTTATGCTTAATAACTTCAAATTTATCCATTATACTAAGTTTAATAAAAGTGTATTTGAAGAAAGAGGTGTTTGGTAGCGTATAATGACAAAGAAACACGTGTGTATATGTGTTGTTAAACACATGATAAGGAATTTGTAGCAGTAGGGACTGTCAGCCATGTCTGGTACAAGGTCAACTCACAAACATAGCAGACAATCCCCAGAACTTAAAGATTTATTCAGAATTATCAGAAGGTTATCAGAAGGTGGTTTTGTGAAAGAATAAAAGTATACCTTTTGTTTGTTTAAATAGAAGTTTATTAATGGAAAAGAATAACATGAATTGGTAGAAGTTAAATGTTCAATGAGAAAATTTAGTACGGAGACAGGAACGTATGTATGTATGTATGTATGTATGTATGTATGAGCGTTATCGTTAGGTTGGAATATCTTCGAAGTTATCGCTCAGTCTTAAAATGTTCCGTTTGTTTATCAAGTATAAAATGAGGCAGACGGGTGAACGGTGAAAAGGAAAGAGGTGAGTGAGAAGGATAAAGATAATAACAATCGCTTGACGTTTGTCAAGAGACGTATTAATACGCTCGTCTTCTTTCTGTAGACAGTCGAACTTGCCCGTTTTTTATTTTGTTTGTGGGGCTTGAAAAGATAATTTGAGAATTCACTCCCGGATGTGATTCCGGCCTTTCCATTGGACGACGAACAAACTTCGCGTTGACTCGCGAAAAATTCTGTAAAAGAATTTGTTTCTGAGAATTGAAGATTATATGAATCTTGTTTCTAGATGCTTCCTAGTTTTCTATTAGCCGAAAAAATATTTTGCATCAGGGTGTTAAATTTCATGAGTTCTGTTTTGGATTCTCTTTTGCATGTGTGCTCAGCAAAGTTTGTAAATTCCAGTCTTTTTAATTTCTAACAAAATCAATGAGTCAGTGCTTAGTATTTGGATGTTCAATCTAGAGCTTGTTTTATTCACTACAAATTTATTACAGATTGACACAAAAAGTGTTCCAGAACTCATGTTATTCAAGACGAAACAAAATAAATAATTTCTTTTACAAAGTTAAGCATTTGAAGTTAACAGCTTGCCTCGGGAAAAGGTAATCAAATATTAAAAAGGTTCGTAGTTTCGATGTTGAACAGAGTTTTTTGAAATTCTACTGTTCTCATTTGAGACTGATAAAGTATCGGTTGTGCGTTCTGGTGTATTGGATATCGGCTCGGAACAAGAAATCGGGGAGCCGAGTTCGAATTCCAGCTGAATTCAATGCATTCACTTACCTGCAAATACCCTTGGGAAAGGTATTAATCCGCCTATTCCTTCCAGTTAGGGGTTAAATATCAGGACAGATTGGGTTCTATAGCCTTGGTCGGCAACCAGTCTACCGCAGAAAGCAATGGCAACCTACTGCGGGATAATCTTCTGCCCAGTCAGTCATGTCTCTGTCGAGACATGATCGCCCAAGCGTGTATCACGTATGGCACTTAACTGAATGTATCGGCGTATAATTTAACATCGGAGTTATTGAAACACATGGGACTGACATTCGATCAATATAGTCAGGAAAGAAAATGTGTACATTCAGTGATCGGACACGAAGTAGTATTTAAAAAGCGTAGAGCAAGTTGACATAATTGGTTTGATAAAAAGTTACACGGTTGTATTCCACATGGATAAAAAAAAAACAAAAAAAAACGGTATATTTTGAGGTTTCACATGAAAGTATTACGTTGGAATTCAAGATAAATACAATGTATTTTTAAGATACTTAACTTTATATCAATTGTAGAGTCTTTGCTATCATCAATTGTCATTAACGTGAAATGGACATCGGTGAAGCGTAGTGTCTGCTTTTTTCTGACGAAGACTGACTTTCTTGTCGTGACAATTAAACTGGGTGAAATAAATAAGTGAAGTTCGTATTAACGTGAATTTTGTTATCGGCATTCAAGTGAGCGCCGCATGGTAAAGTGAGCGATTTTTGTTACATGAGCGGCTGTACACGGGAGTCTGCTTCCGGGCAGAACTGTCTTTCTTGTCGGGTTTCTTTCTTTAAATAGTAGCAGAAGTGGATCAAATCGTCTCAGCCTGAAAATTACCTCTTGTGCAGAAATATATTTTTTAATAAATTAGCCAATCAGATTCCGAGTTTTAGAAAAATTAAGAAAGTTAGCTGGAGCCTACTTTCAAGACTTGGAAAGTGCACAAAATTTGCCTAGTAAAAATAAAGCGATAAATAAATTGTCGTCAAGCTGCTATTTTAGTAAATTGTCCAATGATAGTTAAGTAGTATTTTTTGTATCCAATCATTCCAATGACATTGCGAGTTTGCAAATCGTGAAGAAAAAAAAGTTATTCTTATTTCGTATCCACCACATATCGAATAAACGAATATTTTCTTCAACTATTGGTCAATTAGTTTGAAATAATTTTATTTTATAACATAAGTAACAAATTCATGATTATTGTACGGCTGGTCTTTCGTATTTCTTATCTATCTATCTATCTATCTATCTATCTATGTGGAGTAGATTGATACATTGTCCTTTGACCTCACAAGCAACCATGCATAAATAAAAACATGTTAAGTAAAAGGTAAGCATTAATTTTATAAAATACAATTAGTTAATACTTAAATTTACTAACAGACCATGAAACGAATCCCTAGGACAAATATTAAATTTTAAAGAGAATTTTCCAGTTACCTACATTTTTTTGGTGGTATACGATGTTTTGATTTTTTATGGTTTTTCTAACTTAATGACTAATTATATTACTAAATTAAAAAACAACAGTTAGAACAAATATATCTGTTTACTTGTAAAATGTGAGGTGCGATATCCAAAAAGGGTTTTAAAAAACTAATTGGTTGGCCACCAATTTGTTGTTTTTGGTTTGGTTGCATTTTTAGCAATTTATGAAACATTCGGACAGAGTTATTTCCCTTGAAGATTTCGAGCTGAAACTTTCTCTACACTCGACGAAGGTTGGGATTTTGTACTTTCTCTTTTATCCTCCAATGTAAGTAGGTAAATAATAATAATATCTATAAAAGTGGAGGAAAAAAAAAGCGCTCTTCTTATCAAATGAAAACCAGTGCAAAATGACTTTTAACAATATTTCACACGTGTTTTTTTGTGGATCTCCGTTCTGGGTATGTGCGGTTTTTTTCTTCTATCTTGATTCCTCTATTTGTCCTTTTTTTTTTCGCGTAAAAATTAGAATTAAAAAATCTCTTTTAAATGCTGTAAACTTGAATTTATTCTTATTTTTTTTTTACAATTTTTTAATTTGAATCTAAAGGTAAAAAAATACATTTAAAACTCTGATAAATATTTATTTGTTCACGGTTTATAATAGTCACTTTCATTAATTAACTCTCAAGAAAGGCATAGAAAGAAAAATAAATATTTACCGAGTATTTGGTCCGGTTCAGTGTTTTTTAAAAAGAAAAAACATTTTTTTTTTAACTTTTTACTCAGCTTTTTCCTTTTTGCGCAATAATTACGACGATATTCATCAATAGAAATAGAATTTTTAATTAAATTTTATTTATTTTGATATTTTCGTGCGTGTTTTTCTGAATGTCATTATTCAACATTTGATTGAAGTTTTTGTTTTTTACACTTAGACAAGTGAATATCTTTTTAATCGTAAACTTAAATAAATATATATACTTTTCTTTTTACTTTCTATTTAGATTCGTTTTACTAAAAATACGTACACTTTTTTTAAACCTTAATTTAAAACACTAATTGTTGGTAAAAATATTTTTGATCAACACTGCAACAGGCTTCGCATCTAGTAACCTATTAATTATTTATTTTAAATGTAATTTTTTTTTCCGTGGCAGCACCGTGACAAAAATAACATTTTGTCTTTTTTAACTTAGAAGTTAAAATATTTCTGTTCCTGATGTAAAAAAATCTTTGTTTCCGTTTTTATTTTGCTTAAAATCTCAATGTCGATTATTAATAAATTAATTTTTCTTTTCTTCTTTAAGATCGTAATCAATTACCGATCCTCCTATATCCAGAATCCAGATTATCACTTAATTTAATTCTAAATCGTCAACTTGTCTTTTATGATTAATGAAACTCAATGACATTTAAATTAAATTCTAACAATCAATGCTAAAGTTCGCCTTAAAATTGCATCACAGTTCTTTAAAGACATTTTAATATTGACGAGATTTATTTTTAGAGACATATGAATGAAAAATGGACATTTTAGGCCGTCTACTTTTCTTATTCACACGGCAAATATAACTTTCTTCTTTTAAATTGAAACTATATTGAATTCTAAAATAATAAAAAAACACAGGTGAAAGAGTTTTAATTGATTCTCTCAAACTCTCTAAATATTAATTTAAAAATGCAATGCATAATTTTTATTTTTGATAAAAAGAAAAAATAACTATTAAAAAAAAAAGCAACGAAATTTCAAGTAAAAAAAAAAAAAGTAACTTTTATATTTAATTTAAGAATCTATGCACGCGGTAAAAATGGCGGTTTAATGAGATTGAAACTTGAAAGTTAAGTTATCGATTGCATAAGAAAGAATTTTTCTTTACAGTCACACTTGTTTAAAAAATGAAAAACTAACAGAAAATGCTCTTAAAAATAATCGAGAGATTTGATTTTAGAAGTTGTAGGTGTACTAATTCGATTGTTTTTCCTGAAATAATCTGAAATTTATCATGTCACTGTATTTAAACAAAACGGGTACAATAGATGTGCTGAAAAGTTTTCGGCCCGACCCCAGAATCACCGTTTTTTTTTTTGTTTGTTTTTTTTCCAACAGTCGCAGTTTGGAAGTTTTGTTATATCAATCATTTAAAAATAAAATATAAAACTCATTGCGCTGTCGTTTATTCTTTAGTTGAACAGCATTTCTAATTATTTTTCGAATAATTATTCTGTCAGTTAATGTCTTTCTTTATAATGTTTATCATTGCAATGAAAATAAATACAATGTCTTTTTTAACAAACAATAAAAGCACTTAACAACTTTTAACTCATTTAGTTATTTGTGGCCTTTTTTATGAACTTATTTTCTTTGTAGATTAATGAACTTGTATTTTTAAATGAAATGTTTTAAATTTTGACTGTAAGACATTCTTCCTGTGTTGTCCTTTCATGACATGCGAAATCATGGCTCACCACAGCTTCCTATAGCTTCGTTTAGCAATGTCTGTCATTGGTTTGCTCTTTTTTTTTTTTTCAGTTTCTTTTTAATGAATTCCCATAAAAAAGAATAATTCCTTAAGACCAGAAAGAAAAAAATTAAACTTTTCTTTATGCAATGTACTGTTACTGTTTTTCTTTTTTTGCTTCTTTGTCATTATTAAAAAAAAATACTAGTTTCACAAGAAGCTAATTTCTTATTGTGAAATTAATTTTTTTTTTAGTTTGACCAAGGGCAACTGCAAGTTAATTTAAAGCTTTTTTTTTCTCTCTCTCCTCGTGACAGGAAAAAATTATTACTTTTTTTGTTTTAATAACTTTTAATGAAATAATTACTTTAACTTTAAAAAGGAAATTATTTTTTATTTTAAATTTTATAATTACCTGTGGACAAGACAGCAACGAGTAATAAAATTTATTACCCTAAAAATGTACTCTTTTTTTCATCTTGTTAAACCAAAAACTCAATGAAAAATTACTAATTTTTTAAGCCAACCTCTATTGTCCAGTGTGGTAATAAAATGTAGAAGCAGCACATCCCATCTCCTCACAAGCCTTTTTGTAGTTGCAACCCATTATTGCCATTGAAGTATTTTCAGCGCTAAAGCTAAAATTTATTTTAGTCAAATAAACCTTATAGAGTTATTTCTCTTCAAGTACGAATAAAATTTTAAAATCTGTAAATTAAAATAAAAATAAGTTTTTGTTCCTATTCGTTGAATTTTTACTTTCTAAGAAAGTTTCTTAAAAAAAAAAGTCTTTCAACTGAATGAAATCATAAAAAACAGGTGTTCATTTTAAAAGTGTAGCAAATTGAATATTTTTTATTTACTTTTTTTTTACGTGTCGGATCAGTTGTCAAGAACTTGTTTTTTAAAATTTAATAATACATTTTTTGCGGTAAAGGTCTTTTATTTTCCTTTCTTAAAAAAATAAGTAAATATGTTTGCGTGAAATGAACGCTGAAGAAAAATGGCGCCATAAATGATTACTCAATAGGATGGGAGATGCTAAGACCTTTTACAATATTTAAAAAGAAGCGAAACAAATATATATCCATTTACACAGCTAGGCAGACAAAGGTTATTTACGTATGGGTTTAGAATTCAAGCACTGATTCTATATTATAGTCTTGGGAGAGACACCCACCCACACAACATTTATGTGGGTTATTTGTATGACATGAAATAACACTAACAGTAACACTCAGTAATTATAAAAGTCGGTTTTCTCAATTAAATTATTGACTAATTATGCAAGGTTAGTAAATTCTTTGTTATATATGATGAATCTATTGCATAAATTTCATTTTTATATTAGTTTCTATTAGTTTTATTATGCAACTTAAGGTTTATTAGGGTTTTCTTTGGTTTAACCATTTGTGGCAGACTAAACAAAAAAAACTGTTTGAAAAGTATGCTTTTCTCTCTCTTTAAACCACCACACGTTTTCCTTGGTGCAAACATTTAACTCAAATCGCAAATTAGGTGTGAAATTTTGCTCTCCACTAAGTGCACATGCTATAGTCTGTCAAAAATGACCGAGCAGCAGATCTCATCTTGACTGTTGAAGAGGATGGACACCAGAGACAACAGAATGTGCATGTGTGCCAACAGCCAGGTCAAAAACTGGTAACAACCCACTTCAACACCAGATCTTTTGGCTCACCACAAGTAGATAAGTACAGCAGAATCTTTCCCATATGCAGACAGATACACATGTCACATAAACACATCAATGCTAACACACATCTCGGCCCAACGTATTTTGCATTTCATAAGCAGTATTTTTGCTCGTTTCAAATTGTTGCATTTTTTATTGTAAGAATCTTTTTTTTTTTTTTTTTTTTTTTTTTTAGATTTATTGATACAAGTTGTACTAATTAAACCATAACTGGAGAGAACAGTATTTTTTGCGCACATAAGTAAATATAACACACCTAAATGGAATTAGAACTTGTATCTCCTATTAACAACTGTGAGCCATTATCCCTTATACAACCTACCCATCCAAACTTATAGCACCTGGTATTACCAAGTGATCACCTATGTAGTGAAAATCAGTGTTTCAGTATGATGGTAATTGTAAGCCAGTTAGAGGATAACATGAAGAATAAAAGTTGGCTGTTACTGTAGGCAGTACAATTATAGGTTGTTTTCATGTTGATAATCATATCAACACAAGTGCAAAGAAGTATTGAAAGGATTATTTATAAACTAGCAGTATAGCCCGGCATTGCTCAGGTGTAATGAAAGCTTTAAAACTAATCCATGGTCCTGGAGCTCAGACTCAGCCTAAAAAATATTTGTGTAAAGTTTGGTGAGAATCGGATAAAAATTGTGGATTTGTATAAAGGACAGAAAAACAGACACGCACTCATCTTGCTTTTATATATATATATATATATAATTTTATTGATTTTTCTACACTATTGTAAGAACTGCAACCTTGAAACTTCTGAATATCCTTTCTTATGTCTTTGTCTATGAGTGTATCAAATTTGATTAAAATCAGACCACTGCTTCTATAATCCGATTTTTTTTCAATTATCGATTTTCGATATTTATTGAAGGTACCTCAACACAAAACCTAGCTAAGAACACTCACAGACACTTATAGTACAACAGTGTGAATTTTCAAGAAAATCGGTTCAGCTGTTTCGGAGTCTATAGGTAACACACACACACACACACACACACACAGACAAAGTTCCATTTATAAATAAGTTTAGATGATATTGTGTGAGGATTTATCGATAATCAAAAAAATCGGGTTATAGAAGGAGTGGTCTGATTTTAATCAAATTTGATACACTCAAAGACATAAGAAACGATATTCAGAAGTTTCAAGATTGCAGTTCTTACAATAGTGCAAAAAATCGATTTTTATATATATATATATATATATATATATTATATGAATAATGATTTGTACCCACAGAAATTACAGATAACTTTGAAAAGAATGGACGTCATAATTATCCCACAAACCCAAGGAACCTTTCGGCCAACACTTATCAAGGGCTGCATTGGTTTAAATTATAAAGGGTCATAGACAAGGACAAGACAAAAAGGGAATACTCACAATACTGGGAGAAGATGGAACTCATTTAAAAGTAAACTTTAATAAAAAAAAAAATATTAAAATGTAAGGGGGTGTATACATATAATTCCACAACAGTGAAATAAAAAAGAAAAATGTTACACTCACAAACTCACCAGTAAACGCAAGGAGCGAAGGAACTGCTCTTTCTGCCTGTACAGTCTCGGCTGCTGGATTTTTAGGCATATAGCCTCCAAAACATGAAGATGATAAGCCGATCGAGCACTGTGCAGAAGAGAAAACCAATTGTCCTCATACGAGGAGGCACATGCTTGATTGTCCAGCAGGTGTTGACCAATTGCTGAATCCAGAACTGCTTGGGTTGTTCTTATACTTCTTAGAGGACTGCCAGAATGTATATTCGCGGGGACGTGTTGCGCAACCCGTGTCTCTAACCTCAGATTGGTTCGTCCTATATATTCCGCATTGCAACAGCATTGAAATTTATAAACAACAGAGCTTTTCCGAAAATAGGACAACCAATCCTTAACAAAGGATGGAAACACAGGCCTTGTCTTAAAAATAACCTGACGAAACACATGCCGAAACTTTGTCAGTAACAGTCAGACATTTCTTTCCGAGCCAGGGTAATTTAAGGTACAAAGGACAGCGACTAGGCCCTTCAACTTTTGGTTCTTTAAAACATTTAATCTTACGATCTATAACCCGTTTTACTACATTAATTGGGTACCCATTCCCCTCAAAAATATTTTGCAGGCGTATCAATTCGCTAGCCAGGCACTCCGGAGAACAAATATTTAGGGTACGGGGTACCAAAGTTTCTATTAGACCAATTTTTACAGGACTTAGGAACAAATGAGTTCCAATTAGTGTACAAACCAGTGAAAGTAGGTTTGCGAAATACCGAAGTCACGAAAACCACTTCCCGTCGCTGAACATAGACATCCAAAAATGGGATACAACCATCTTTCTGTCTCCATAGTAAACTGAAGAGAGGGATATAAAGAGTTTAACTGAACTAAAAAAACGTTCAGCGTTTGAAGCGTTATTAAATAACGAGAAGGTATCATCAACATAACGTCGATATATTAAAGGCTCATCAACCTTCTCAAATAATACACGCTCATAATATCCCACAAAAATATTAGCAAGAACAGGACCCAAAGGACTACCAATCGCGATGACGTCTGTCTGTGCATACATTGTCCCGTCAAAACTAAATTCGACTCCCTCTGTAGCCAACTGCATACACTCTAAGAATAACTCCTCGGGAATCACTGCGGGACCTAAATTTTCTCTATATAACATGTCTACACAAATGTTTATGGTATCATGTAACGGAACATTTGTGTACAAACTGACTGTCAAGAGACCATGAATTTATCTCTTGAGGAAAAATCTAAGTTTCTGACGAAACTAGAAAAACTGAAAGAGTCGAGGACATTGTACGTAGACAGTGCATCAGACAGAGGTTGGAGAATTTCAGCCAACCACTTAGCCAACTCATGCTGTACAGACCCAACCATAGACAATATAGGTCTAAGGGGGACCCCTTCCTTATGAACTTTCAGAAGGCCGTACATTCTAGGGCGCTGCGAGCCTATGGGCCTGATCCTGTTGTAGATGTCTTTGGAAATCAATTTTTCCTTATATAAGGACAATAGCCAATGTTGAATTCTGGCTTCTCTCTTACCAGTGTTATCAAATGTATTGGCAGAACCGATAACAGTGAACTTCGTCTTGTCCTTGTCTATGACCCTTTATAATTTAAGCTAACGAAGCCCTTGATAAGTGTTGGCCGAAAGGTTCCTCGGGTTTGTTGGATAATTATGACGTCCATTCTTTTCAAAAATATATATATATATATATATATATATATAAGGCAAGATATTTGTGTGTGTGTTTGTTTATCTGTCTGTGTGTCCTTTATACAAATCCTTTAATTTTTATCCGATTCTCACCAAACTTTTTAGTCTGAGCTTCAGAACCATGGATTAGTTTTAAAGCTTTCATTACACCCAAGCAACGCCGGGCTATACTGCTAGTAAATACATACATCTTATACAATTTCGGATTTGGCTATGTTTTTTACCTCGGATGTTTCATTATCTATCAAATGAAGATATTGTTTTATCTTACTGTACTTTTTTCAAACTCATTTCTGAAAATTTTAGTTTTTCAAGTAGTTAATCTTTCAACCAGTTCATTTGTTGTTTTGGCATTTTCATGACAAAAAACAAGATTTTCATGACAAAAAACAAGATTTTCAACCTCAGCGACTGGGCACCGCATTGAATCACATTGTCCAGTCTGTTTAGTGAAACGATTAGTTTCATCAACTCTGTAAGTTAAGTGTCATACATGATACATGCTTGGGCGATCATGTTTTGAAAGAAACCTGACTGACTGGCAAGAAAATTTTCCCGCAGTAAGTTGCCATTACTCTCTGCTGTAGACTGGTTGCTAACCAAGGCTATAGAATCTAATCTGTTCAGTTACTTAACCCATAGCTGGAAGGAAATGATGGATTAATACCTTTCCCAAGGGTATTTGTGTGTAAGTGAATGCGACAAATTAAACTGGAATTCGAACTCAGCTCTCTGATTTCATGTTCTGAGCCAATATCCACTGTACCACAACACACATCTCATCAACTGCACAATCAATAATCTTCTTTTATGTGCCATGTCCTTTCAGGACGTAGGCGATCATGTCTCCCTGTCCCTGGTGGCTCTTAGCATGCTTTCTCATGTTGCACTATGCAACCCTCGTTCCATCACCCACCTGATCAGGTCCTTCAAATATGTTATTCGCTGCTTTCCCCTGTCTCTTTTTCCCTCTATCTGGCCTGTTAGTAACAGGTTCTCCAATCCCTCCTTCCTCATTGCATGTCCCAGGAACTTTATTTGTCTCTTTCCTGATGCTCAGTATTAACTTCCTTTTCGTCCCCATCCTTTCTAAAACCTTTCATAAGCTTCTTAGCTAAAGTTTATATCCACTCTCTTCCTCTGAACTCGTCATTTGGGGTGTCATCTTGTCTACACAAATGATTCTCATTCTTTCAAATAGCTGATAAAAATCAACACTTAATTACAACTGCAACTTCATGCCATTTCAAATAAAACATTTTAAATATAATTTTAAATTAAAAAAATCTGTTTATTACATGGTTTCATGTCAGTCTCTAGAAAAGTGAAGATAAAATGAAAAATTTGCAGATATAATAGAAAGCAGAATATAAGGAATTATTAGCCAATTGCTGTTGGCTTGAGTAAATTATATGAATACACTTTGCAACAGGTTGTAGTCGGTCAACTCAAAAATGCCAGCTCATTTACATGAATGATTCTCATTCTCCAAAACGCTGTTAAAAATCAAGACTCCCTGACAATTAAAACCATATGCTAGCTTCCTGTAAGATTATTTACTATCCATGGAAAATAAATTTACATTTTAAAATCTTTACCATAGAAGTGTAAATGAATTGGAATTAAAGATTAAACTGTTTGCATTAGTTTCTTTGTTAACATCTATTTTCCCTTCTATTGATTAACTCTGAAATCCCAAAATAAGATAAGAAGCTTAATTTTCTCAGGTGAGAATTTAAGTTTTTGTCTTGTAGAGTAGTCATAACTCTGAGTAAATAATTATAAACCCCATCTTCTCCTTCTATGTGCCCTGTCCCTTCAGGACGTAGGCGATCATAGCTTTCCACATCTCCCTATCCCTGGTGGCTCTTAGCACACCTCCTGTTACACCATGCAACCCTCGTTCCATCATTCACCTGATTAAGTTCTTCAAATATGTTATCCGTTGCTTTCCCCTGTCTCTTTTTCCTTGTATCTGGCCTGATAGTATCAGATTCTCCAAGCCCTCTTTCCTCATTGCATGTCCCAGGAATTTCAGCTGTCTCTTCCTGATGCTCAGTATTAGTTTCCTTTTTGTTGCCATCATTTCCAAAATCTCATCATTGCTCACATGCTCGATCCATGATATCCGCGGCATCCTTCTGTAGAACCACATTTCAGCTACTTCAAGTTTTTTCTTCATCTTTGATGATATTGTCCAGCATTTACTGCCATATTGAAGAACTGACATCACATAGCAATCCAGTACTCTCTTCCTTGTTTCTAGCGAAATTGTCCTGTTTCTTAATACTTTACTCAACTTCTGGAATGCTTTCTTTGCCATGCCAATTCGCCTTCGGATCTCTTTGTGTCGCACTTTCCATCTTCTGTCATAACACTTCCCAGGTATTTAAATTTTTGTACCTGCTTGATTCTAGTATCCCCGACCTTTATTTGGCATATTGGACTGCCATTTTTACTGATGACCATGTATTCAGTTTTCTTGAAGTTTATTTGTACTCCTTTCTTATCACTCGCTTCAGCTACCTTTTGTAGGAGGTCTTGTAGTTTCCTTTCTGTGTCTGCTATCGGCACTGTGTCATCGTGTACCGTTGGTTGTTTAAATTGTGGCCTCCGATGACAAATCCAGGCATAACTTCTCGGGTCCTCAAAATTTTCTTGCTGTACAAGTTGAACAGATCCGGTGAAAAGACACATCCTTGTCTTACGCCCCTTTCTATCATTGTATATTTGCTGAATTCGTTACCTGTCCGTATACAAGCGGTTAAACACACACACAAATAATGAAATGGCAAGACATGTATTATTTATATTATCTAGTTGTTATGTAGCATTGGAGATAGAGAGTAATACTGCGTAAAATTGTGAGTTTGGTATCAAATGTCGATTGTTTGAATCAATGTTCATCAAATAAGTTCATGTTATATATCCAAATGAATAAGAACAAAGAAAATAATTGCAATGTTCAAAACATTAATTTAAAACAGTGCTCAATATAAAAATAGAGCAAGGAATATTATTAATTACTACTTTAGAACATCTACAAACTACTACAAAATGCACAATTTTGTAGTAGTTTGCACATATTCTAAAGTAATAATTATATATATATATATATATATATATATATATATATATATATACGTATAACCTGTGTATGTGTGTGTTTAATTGTGATAATGTTTAGCACCAAGGTTGTTGCTTTTTTAGTGGTTTTACTGATAAAATGTATTTTGGAAAGTGGGTCATTTATTGTGAAGTGCTCAATATAGGAGTGGAGATGAAGCATTGATAAGTACAAAAAGTTTCTCTCTTTAACTGAGCAGATTCATGCCAACTTCGAAGTTTCGTGAGGACACCGTTAATGATGTTCTTATCACAAAACGTCAAAGTCAGCAAGAGTTGAAGAGACAAACTTTTCATACTTTACATTTAGTGTATCGAAGTAGCAGATAATTTTCTAAACATATACTGTTAAATATGACAGACAATGAATGTCTGTTATATTTAATCATGAGCCATTCTAAACATCCTATTTTGGCTTTAATTTCAGGTGAAAATGAAGGCAAAAATTGTCCAACATTTAGATAATTTTTTATTATGTTGGTTCTAATATAGTATATAATATAATATAGGAAACCAACTAGCATAAACTTGTGTTTTCTTAATTATAATAGTGAATGCCCCAAACGATAGCCGTTATAAAAAAACTTAATTCAACTTCTCCCAAATCCATATTCTATAAAGAATTACACAAAATTAAACACTTGTTAACAATGGATTTCCTAACTCATCATTGATCAACAAATTAAAATGTATCTCAATAAACTTATAATACTTTTAACAATATTAATAATAGTGTATGTCAAAATAAACATAACAGTATTAACTTATACTATTACAACCAAATGCATAATTACAAACATGATGAAACAACACTCAAAAGCATAATATGTGGAAATGTTAAACCAATAAATAATTATAATCAAATTCAGCTCATCATATATTATAAAATATTTAAAACAATTGACCTCATGGTCTCTAATAACACTACAATTGCACAACTAAATCCTCTACAGAAAACCAATATAGTGTATCAATTTACATGCCCATTCAGAGATTATATCTCTGGTACTAATAATAAACCCACTACATATATTGGTTTTACTACAACCACGCTCACCCGTAGACTTACCTGTCACCTTTCTGATCAGAGTTCAATTAAACAACATTTCTTAGAAAAACATAGCCATGTAGTTAATATCAGACAGATTTTAGTTAATAATACAATAATACTCACTCATACACACAGTAAAAAGAACCTTCATATATTTGAGGCCATTTACATTAAATCAAAACAACCCACACTTAATAAAATCACATTTTAATCTGGTCACAACGCATTACATTGCATTTAGACATGTGGTTCATTTAGACATGTAATTTTATTTGATTTACTCAAGAAATGCCTTAACAAGAAAAAAATACTTTACAAAATAAATTTAATATTTAGCATAATAGCCCTTTGCTTTGATCACAGCATTCATTCTATCAGGCATTGACATCACAAGCTTCTTCAATGTATCTAATGGTTTCTCCTGCCAAGCAGCTTGTATTTGCTCCCGAAGTGTGTCTCGTGAAGTAACATTAGATTTATCAGTTTTTTATCCAAATTATCCCACAGATGTTCAATAGAGTACTTTCAAAATAACTTGTTTAATAGAAAATAGAAAAAATTAAATATAATTTCTTTTTAATACATTTCTTTTACACCGAGTTTTAAATAATCAATATTTATTAGCAGTTTCCTTGGCTTTTCACTCTATATTTGAAGTTCAATGATGTTTTTGATTGATTTTAAACTTTTTGATGCCTCATAAAAGATAAAATAGTTCTTGTCCTAATACTTTTGCTCAGTACTATATATATATTTTTAAATACAAAACTTTAATCCAAAAGGAAAAGCAGGAAGGTAAATCCCAAAGACCCGATCCTAATTAATATTAACTTTTATATTTTATATTTTAAAATATTAATTTTTCTGTGATGCATTTTTTTTTTTTTTTTTTTTTTTTTTTAACTTTCGCTGGTAAAATATCTTGGTTTATTTTGAAATAAAGAAGTTGCCGATGATGCATGAAATTTCTCTTAGGGATTTCATGTAGAAATGGCCATACAACTGATTTGAACATCGGAATTTATTATATATATATATATATATATATATATATATATACTAGCAGTATAGCCCGGCGTTGCTTGGGTGTAACGAAAGCTTTAAAACTAATTCATGATCCTGGAGCTCAGACTCTTTGGACATTGGCACGAAAGATTAAAAAGCAGTTGTTTCCAGTTAAAATGAAACCGTAGACTGAAAGAAAAATGAATGGAAGTAAGTCAAATTTTGATTTCCTCGTATCGATATCAAATAAGTTTTTTTCATTGTAAACTGAATTTTGAAGGCTAAATAAGTCCTCTGAGTAAATGGCTGAGACAAAGAACTACAATAATTATACCTACTTAGAGCCAAACTCAAAGCAAAAACTAAAATAAAAGAGCTGAAAAAATACATACAGGCAGATAAACACACACACAAACATCTTGCCTTTTATATATATATATATATATATATATATATATTACTGATTTTCTGCACTATTGTACGAACAGCAACCTTGAAACTTTTGAATATCATTTCTTATGTCTTTGTCTATGAGTGTATCGAACCACTCCTTCTATAACCCGATTTTTTTCGATTATCGATTTTTGATATTTATCGGGGGTATCTCAACACAAAACCTAGCTAAGAACACTCACAGACGCTTATAGTACAACTGTGTAAATTTTCAAGAAAATCGGTTCAGCCCTTTTGGAGTTTATGGGTAACAGACACACACAACACACAGTTCCATTTAAGTTTAGATATAGTTATTAAAAATATATTAATAGTTATATTAAAAATCGCCTGAAGAAACCACTCATGGTGAAAACGGAGGTAGCAAAATAACTCATTTAAAAATGAAAAATATTCAAAAGTTCTACAATATAATTGTATAGAACACTTTTTAATACAAATGTGTACTGGTCTAACCCTATTAGGACCAAAAACTAAGTATTAAACAATATATACATATATATGTAAGGACACTGGTAAAAAGCTGTGGGAACAGTTGCTTTGTGTTTTGTTTTGTTTGTTTGTTTTGTACTGTAGGAAATAAAACTGTTTGAAATGTGACCTTTTTCTGATTGGCCTATTATTATCTTTGCTTGGTCTGTTTTTATCCGGATTCATTCACTTTATTTCCTGTACTTGCTTCTCTTTTTTAGGAGTGCTTTGTGTACATATGCAACCAAACACACAAAAAAAAATGAATTTAAGGGGAGGATATAAACTTTGTAAAGGTTCTTTTTTTTTTTAAACAAAAAAAGGAGTGCTTTTGCAAATTAAACTTTTTTTTTTCTGCTGTGTCATGGTGAATTTATAGCAACTTTGAGAGAGGAATGGCATTCAAAAAATATTTGCTATTAGATTAGCACCAATATTCAGAGAATTTAAAAAGAATACTTGGTTACTTAGTGCTTCATTCAACTTACGATTTATTGCCATGTGTCACAAACAGTAGTACATTAAATAAATTAGTCGAAAAACCAACTGTGCTTTTTTGTCCATCTGTCACTTCATCTGCACTAAGACAGTTTTTACATTTAAGTAGTAAAATAATCATTCTAAGTAATACAGTTAATCAAAATTTGTGTTGACTGTAGTAATCAATTGGATTTTAAATTCACCAGTCACTATAAAAATCTGTTGGGGTTATTACTACTTATTACTAATTTTTTTTACAAATTCTTTTAAGAAATACTCTGCTTTGCTTTCAGTTAAAAATTCTGTCATTTATTTTAATTTTATACAATGTTTGCGCACTGTCTGGACCAACATCTTGCATACAGGCAATTTTGTTGTTTATAGCTTTACGATAAAGATTTATTTCAATAAGTAACTTTTTGTGTCATTTTCATCTCTCTGGAGTTTGGCATTCTGAGATATGATATCGCATGAAACCATGTAATAAATTACTTTTTTTTAATTTAAAATTACATTTAAAATTTTTGATTTGTAAGCTGGTATGTAGTTCTCGTTGTCATTAATTCTTTATTTTTAGCAGCTTTTTGAAAGAACTTACATGACCTAAAATTTTAATATTGGCATATTTAATTTTATTAAACAGCAAATAAATATTCCAAATTGAGAAATAGCTTAGCTTGAAAAGAGTCGTCGGCAGACATAAAGGCGACTACCACCACCTTTTAATTTTTTTTTTTTTTTTCATTCATTGCATTAAGTTTCTGATTATCAAAAAAAAAAAAAAAAATTGAAAAAATTTAAATATTTAAACAATTTGGCAAAGGGGGTCAGTTTCTCATGCAATGTTATAGTAAATTTTGGAGTCACTCGTGTTGGGGGTTGCTGCTTTTTCATTTTTTTTTAATTTTTTTTTGACGAGTTGTTGCTCTTGTTTTTGTCTTTTTCAAGTTTTCTTCAGTTCTTACGATGGCATCTTCCTCGGAAACTCCAAGAATGGCTTTATTAAAAAATTTTGCACAGAATCAATTTACTATAATGTTGTATGAAAAACTGAAAACTAAAATATACATAGTCATCTTGGTGCACTGCTAATGCAAAAAAAAAAAAATTTTTAACTAAACTTTCAAACATGTTAGAAAGGATTAAAAAATTTCAAAATACTTTGATCTTTCCTCTTTATAAACATAACATTTTGATAAAACTTTTGTTTAAGTTTGGTGTCTTTTTTTTACGCCTTGATTTTTTTAGGTGAATTAGTAGAGCTATCTGTTTTACTTCATTTAAGATAAATTTTAAAAAAATCTTTGCTTCATATTTAGGATATAAAAGCTTTGATAAAAAGCATATATTCCCTAAATGTTTATTTTTTTTTTTTTTTTTTTTTTGTTAAGAACGGCTTAGATGTTTCACCAGGCCAAAAGTATGGGGACACCCAGTGAGAATCAAACTCACTAGTCAATTGTAATGACTTCAGTCAGACAAACTTGCTAACCATTACAGCATGTTGAAGCGTCCCAAATGCCAGGCCAACAAAGTTCAGCTTTTGTATATCTGTATATAACCCCCACCATCTAAATATTGGGGTTATATAGAATAACTTCCCTTATCCCTGAATTATTCAGGTATGTAATGCTGAAACAAATATGTAGTCATGACAACTAGCTCTAAGTATTTGGGTTTGTTTTTTTTTTTTTTTTTTCCTCACCTGCATAACACTTCCCATCGAAATATTATACAGGTGAGGAAAAGGTAGTTACATTTGAGGTTAGAATTCCTGTACCATTTCAGATATTGAGTTCAATGAGTGTATACATATAATGTTCACCATGGACATTTATTTATTAATCCATACAATTGTCTGGCACAGGGGATAATGCCACAGAATAAAGCCATGTCATTTTTGAGCCACCTCAATGATTTTCAAATGCTTTATGAATCTGATTGATATGTTCTTTATGGCTTATCAACCTTTAGCTCAATTATAGAACAGCATTTATTTCAATAACATTCAAGAGGAAGATAAAAGCAAGTTTTTCACATTTCTAATTTAAAAAAAAAACAATGGATTAGGTTAAGAAATTCTGGCCACCTCAAGAAATTGAAGTTAAAAGAAAACACGGCTCTTGATAAAATTGTCCGAAAAAGAGCAGTGAAGTAAACTTCCAAAATGTCAGTGGCTGCCTCAAGAAATTGAAGTCAAAAGAAAATACGGCTCTCAATAAAATTGTCTGAAAAAGAGCAACAAAGTAGAATTTCAAAATTTCAGTGGGCATTTCAAGAAATTGAAGTTAAAAGACAACAAGGTTCTCAATAAAATAATCTGAAAAAGAGCAATGAAGTAAACTTCCAAAATGTTCTCAAAAAAATAAACTGGATTGGAATTGAGTATGTCTGGGGATTGTTCAAAAAATTCTAAGCCTCACCTTGGAAGAACCATAGCTGAACATTTTTTTGTTGTGCCAACACCCTACCACTTCTCATGAAGCTATAAAAACTAATTCCGATTTATGTCTTAATTTCTATGCCGGTGAGGCCTACACGAGAGTGAGAGATGTGCAACAAATTCAAAAATGGACAAAAACAGAGGTTTGAGCTGTCAAAAAGTATCTGCAAAAGAAAGATATGACACCCAAGGAAATTCACATGGACATGACTGAGGAATCCTCTTCCTATACAATGGTGAGAATGTGAGCTGCAGAATTTGAGTGGGGCAAGGACGGCAAAGAAAATGACCCTTGGTCAGGGCATCCAAAAACTTCAATCATTGAACAAATTGATGCCATTCACTGTATGGTTTTAGATGACAGATGCCTTACTGTCCAGCAGATAGCTAAGTCCGTAGGCATTATTTTTGGTTTGATGCATACTGTTTTGACTGTAATCTTGGAGATCTGTGTGCAAGATAGGTCCCAAGAAGCAGAAGCTGAAAAGGGTTAACATTTCTCAGACGCTTCTGACTGGCTCTCGGGCTAACCTGGAGAATTTTCACTGTAGACTAGAAACTCAAGAGAAAATCTGGGCTCACCACTTCAAACCTGAATTAAAGATTCAAAGCAAACAGTGGAACCACTCTGGTTCTCAACCTCTGAAGAAGTGGCAGTGACTGTTGGCAAGGTGATGGCTTCTGAAGGTATAACTATCTGGAAAAGGGGTTAACTATTATGGACAGTACTATGTATCAGAATTAAAACAACTCCACCCACATCTATTGAACAGTTGAAGAGGCTGGCTCATCCCTTGTTTCCTGTTTAGGATGCGGTTTCCGGTTTTCTCATTTCCAAACTTCTCACTTTTTTTTTTTTCAATTGGAGTAGATAGAATAAACTATCGCCCGGTTCAAACTCCACCCACGTCTACTGAATAGGTGAAGAGGCTCATCCCCTGTTCTCTGTTTAGGATGTGGCTTCCGGTTGTCTTTTTTCCAATCTTTTCACTCTTATGTAGCCCCCTGCACATCAGTGGTGTTACCGCCTTGCTCGGGGTGATATGATTTTTAAAAAAAAAAAAAAAAAAAGGATTCAAGTTGAAACACAAATAGACACTGAAGGGCAGATGTGCTCTTGCTCTAGGATTAAGTGCCTGTTCACACTGCTCAGATTGCAGCAGCTGAAGTAGCCGTAGCTTTGAATTGCAACTCTCTTTACTTAGCAGATTTATCTCCATCTGACTGCTTCCTGTTTTTTCAACTCAAATCCCACCTTTGTGATTGCTAATTTTGAAACAATGATGAGATCCTGTCTGCTGTTTAGTTTTTTTGAGTGCTAGGATACCACCTTCTTCCGTGACAGGATTGCAATTCTTAAGCATTATTGGAACAAGTGCATTGTCAACGGGGATTGTATTGAAAAATAGTAAAAAAAAAAAAAGACTGTATTGTTTCTTCAACTCCTTCTGGGTGAGGCATTTTTTTGAATGACCCTTATAAGTGGTTCATCATATTTTCTAGTTTGGTGCCTTAAATACATAAAACCTTAACAGGAAAGGGAGAATTTTCTTTTTCTAATATAATCAATGATTTGAACATAGTTGATCCATTTATACTTATTTTTTAACCCCCCCCCCCATATATAGCTTGTGTATAATATTCCCCCTCCCCCCAGCTTCTAAGCAATACTAGTTGGCCTACTGTATTCAAATATTGTACTGGGCATTGTCCTGGACATGTTTTGAGGAAGCTTTGTGAAAAAAAAAGTTTAAGACCATTTGCTATAAAATATATCAAGGACAATTCCCAGTACAATATTTTATAGCAAATAAATGGTCTTCAACTTTTTTTTTTCACACTAAGCTACCTCAAAATGGATAAGAAAAACCACTTGCTATAAAATACATGACACAAGGTTTTAGATAGCATACTTTTGTTTTTGTTCATGCCTGACTATGGTAATCCTGTTATCCTAGGTCTACTGTCTCCATATCCTACGTTTTCTTTAGTTGAAACATGAAAAGCAAACCTCCATCCACTATGTATGCCACTTAAAATCAACAAATAATTTTGTGTGTGTGTATGTATATATATATATATATATATATATATATATATATATATATAAACAACACCTAATGAGCCAGACGAACCTACCTAGGTTTCACCTAAATGCATCATCAAGGAAAGCTTTCCCTGACGGTCCGTTTAGGTAAAATCTAAGTAGGTTCATCTGGCTCATTAGGTGTTATCTATTTATTTCGCTCTACCTCTGTATTGAGCGCTTTCTGTTAGATGGTTACTCGTATCGAGGTTTTTTCTTTGGGATTCGTGCTGATCTCGGTCTGATCACTTTTGATTGACATTCATGTACTAAACTTTCTTTTTTTAAAACCATTTCTTTCCTTCCATCGAAAGTTTTCAAGGCGAAGATAATTATAATCTCGTTTTTATTTATATATATATATATATATATATGCGCACACACACACACACACACATATATGTAGTCATCCGCAGACAGATCTGTTTTGCTGTATCACAGCTCATCAGTATGGTTAGACATTCGATTGCTTTTACCCAGTATTGAAACCTGACCGAATTGGCATCAGTCAGCAATTCTACCTCTGAGCTATGGCCACTAGGTAGAAGGCAGCAGTAAACGTGCACCAGTAGTTAGTGTTATTATCATTCATTTCTCAATGTACCCAAGTACCTTCAATCTCTTTCTGAGATCATCTTCAGCAGTGCGAGTTATTTTTAGCAACACAGTTTTGTGATTATTTTTTGTTACCATAACTCACACCCACCGAAATGAATGATAATAACATCTGTCAGTGTAACATCTTTTTTCTGACACCTCTTAACTATAATACGTGAAAGATTATCTGTGAGTATGAACGGGTTTTATTAAAAAAATAAGCAGATACAATGTATGCAATTTATTTAATCTGACACAAACACACACATATATATTGTAACTAAGTTGTTGAACTCGTAGGTTTATTTACCTTTTTGTTCATGCATTTACTTTTATAAAGAGTGCTCGATACAAATGTAGAGCGTTATACTGTAATGGCTTGTTACAATGTTTTTAAATTCATAGTATCACTACACAAAATTTCTCATGTTTCGAAGCCAGCCCATTATGTTTTGACTTCATCCTCAGGTGATTTTTTTAAAAATGAGAATTATCTAGTTGAAAAGAGCGTTTATTTGTGTTGGATTTATTATTTTTGGGTGTTAGAGGGGTTGGTCTGTATTTTGAGTTCCGTTGACCTTTTTACTGGTCTTAGGGTCAAGTGTTTATTTTTGGCAGAGTTCATGATAGGTTAATCTATTAATCTTGAAAGGGCTGGTGGTGTTGGCACAACACACTATATATATATATATATATATATATATTGTGTCTATAAATGAAAAAAATGACCAGAAAAGTCACATATTCTTGAATATATATGGTAATTTTTATGATTCACTAGTCATGTTAAATAGTGGGGATATTTCTAATGTAGCAACTAAGATACCTGTTTCAAAAGTTCACTCAAGGTCATAGTTCACAAATGTGTGCCTCAGTTAATTGTGAAATCCAATCTTTTTGAATCGGTGCAATGGATATCGACTCAGAACAACAAATCGAGAGCCAAGTTTGAATTCCAGTTGACACTCTTTGCATTCATTTACGCACAAATACCCTTGGAAAAGGTATTAATCCTTCTCTTCACTCCAGTTATGGGTTAAATAAATAAGACAGATTGGGTTCTATAGCCTTAGTCAGCAACCAGTCTACTGCAGAAAGCAATGGCAACCTACTGCAGGATAATCTTCTGCCCAGTCATTCCTGTCTCATTCGAGACATGATCGCCCAAAGCGTGTATCATGTATGGCACTTAACTGAATCTTTTCTATAGCTGTATAATATATACCTTGACAGAGTTGCATACCCAGTGTGTGTGTGTGTGTGTGTGTGTGTGTGTTTGTGTGTCATACATTTCCTTGTGTAAAAGTGAACGTTAACAAAGTAGGGCAAAGTTCAAAAACGCCTAAAATCAATATAAATCACAGCAATAAAATCCACCCTAAAGAAAATATTAGCTTGAACAACTTATGGCATCTTAGAATTTATTTACTAAACCAAAAGCCACTCAGATTTAATTTTGAATGATTAGCACTGATAAGTTATTTTTATAAAACTATTTGTTTTTCTTCTTTTTGTTTTGTTTTTTTGGGGTTTTTTTGTTTTTTTTATCTTGTCATGTCAAAAACTCCAGTGAAAACTCCACAAAATTTTAAATCAACCGATATTGTCCATTGTGGTAATCAAATAAACACATCCCATCTCCCCTCTTGTTTATGACCCTCCACTACAATAAAACAAACATTTTTTAGTGACAAAGCTGAATTAGACAAATAAGCTTCTACTTAGTTGAGTTGTTTCTAAATTACTGTTATGTCATTTGCAAGACCAATCTTTTACAAATTTATGACAATTGAAAATTGAAAAAAAAAAGATTTCCTATTTATAAACAGGATTTTCCTTCATTAATGTAGAATGAGTGGACCTGGTTAAATGTAAAATAAATGATAGAACTGCCCAACAAACAAAATTGACAAAGTTTGAAATAAGCAATAACAAAAGAACCAGGCAAAAAAAAAAAAATTATAAAAGAAACGAGCAATATACACAAGGCAAATTAATAGTAATAAGGCAAAAGGTTTACAAACTAAGAATTGTGGTTGACACGCAAGTTCAAAACAGAACAGAGCAGAATAAAACCAGCAAGTGACCTAGCTTATTGGCTAGGAAGAAATCCCAGCATGCATTTGTGTGGTTCTGTCTATAAATTGGGAAAGTGAAAGTAATTTCACAATCATTTTGAATTGGATTGAAACTAACAATGTACATATTTTAATGAATTTATGAAAATCTGTCTAAAATTGAATTTTTACATGAATTTTTAACTCCAGCCAATTGAAACCTTAATTTAGAATCTACAACTGTAAGGTTTAAAATGAATAAATAATTGACAGTTTGCAAGAAAAAGAAAAGAACAAGGGAAAAACTGATATTAAAAAGTGAACAATATATTTAAGACAAAAAGTTCAAACTAAGGATTGGGGTTACTTGCAAGTTCAAGACAGACTGGGACTTGGTCCAGTTGCTGGTTTTATGTGACTCTTATTGGCTAGAAAGAAAATCCCAGCATGCTTTTGTGTTTCTGCCAATAAATTGGGAGAGGGAAAGTATCTTGTAGTCATTCCAGCAGGAATTGAAACAAACAACTAAGTATGTTTTCCAGAATACCTTGTCTGGCCGGTACCATGACCGTCGCTATATATGGTAATATAGGAGGCCTTGCCTATACAGTCATCACTGCTAAAGAGAAGGAAATCAATATTAACAAAGAACATTTACTGCTAGAATATGCAGACCTCAAGTGGAACTCTTCTGTATGATTTATTATTAAAGATGCTAGAAAAATGGTCAGTTCATCTCTAGTTTCTTGATAAAATCCTAAGAAGGATCTACAATGTAAATGATCCTGACCTGGCATCTCGATTTCAGTCACTTTCTCACCGACATGATGTAGCTTCCCTCTGTCTTTTCCACAAGAATTTTCATGGCAAATGCTTTGATTAGCTTTTATTCCTGGTGTACTAACCACATGAATTTAAGTGCATTACTAGGTTGGCATCTAGGTCCCATAGTTTCTTTTCTTGCACTTTCAGCCTGTTGAACTCCATTCCATTTACTTACTTCCCTGATATCTACAATCTTCAAAAATTTAAATGCAATGTCAATTACCATCGTCTATCTTCTTGAATCCTGTTCATTTTTTTATCCTTTTCTCAATATCCCCTGTACCCATTCTTTTCTCTCACTGTAAACCCATACACACTCGTGGGATCACACCTTAGGGTTAAATGGTTAAAAAAAAAAAAATGTACCTCCACCTGCTGAATTCTATCTTTACAAGAACCAGATCAGGCCAAAAATAGTGTATTGCTATCATATCTGGGCTGGAACTGCTGAGTCCTCACTTGCCTGTCTTGATAGTTCAAAAGTATCCACGCAACCTTTTGGGAGATAAATTATTTTCCACCCTACAATCTCTTTCCCCAAAGTCAAAATACTACAAGTCTCACTATATTCTTTCTATTTCCATGGCATATGTTCTCATGAGTTACATTCCTTTGTTCCACCAGCTCTCATCTTTATAACTGGGACCTACCTTGTCACATACACAAGGATGAATGATATTCATTCCTCTTGTATTCCATTTGTAAGAAGGAAGATCACCCCCCCCCCCCCAAAAAAAACAGCTTTTTTAAGAACTACTGCCTTTGGAGAACAGACTCCTGGTTGTTTGTTTTTCTAATTACTACACTCTTGACTTATTTAAAGTCAGTTAACTGTTATCATTCCTGCATAACCTCATGAACAACACCTTTTCTTAACACATCACTTAATAAGTCCTGGGTTTGACATATAGATGGTGCGATTTAAAAAAAAAAAAAAATCCATATGATTTTCACGAAGTACTAACCTTAAAATGGCACGTGACAAAATTTGGGCCTAATTGGATTATTAGTTTACAAAATACAGCTATTTAAGTAAAGCTACTGTTGCAAATTTTCAAAACAATGGAAAAATCTGAATTTCCGTGTGTTGAGAAAGCATTGCTTACTGATGAGAAAAAATACTGTTCAAGCAAAACAATGGCTTAATAAGTGTTATTCAGACTCTGCTCTGTCAGAAAACCATGGTTAAGAGGTGGTATGGTGACTTTAAATGCTATCATACAGACACAAATGATGCTGAATGCTCAGATCACCCAAAATCGACAGTTATTCTGAAAAACACCAAAAACATCCACAAACTTGTTTTGGCCGATTGTAAATTGAAGTTGCATGAGATAGCATAGGAGTTGAACATATCAGAAGGAAGTGTATTCATCATTTTGCATGAACATTTGTCAATGAGAACTCTTTCAAAGTGGGTGCCGCATTTGCTCACAGTCATTCAAAAACAACAATGCTTCAACAATTCAGAATGTTGTCTGCAACTGTTTCAATGCCTCAAGGAGATTTTGTGTAAATATGTGACAATGGATGAAACATGGATCCGCCACGTCATTTTGGAGTCAAATCAGCAATCAGCTGAATGGACAGCAGCAGGTGAATGCCATCCAAAGTGACCAAAGACAAAGGCAAGGTTTTGGTCTCTGTATTTTGGGATGTGCAAGGTTTTGTTTATCGATTGCCTTGAGAAAGGAAGCACCATCAATAGCAAATATTATATAGCATTATTGGTGCGTTTAAAAGAAGAAATCACCAAAAAAACAACCACAATTGAATAAGAAAAAGTGATCTTTCACCAAGACAATGTACCATGTCCCAAGTTGATCTCAACGATGACAAAACTACATGAATTGCACTTCAAATTGCTTCCGAATCCACCCTATTCTCCAGATCTGGCTCCCAGTAACTACTGGCTGTTTGCAGACCTCAAAAGAATGCTCCAGGGAAAAGGATTTGGCTTCAGTGAAGAAGTGATATTGAAAACTGAAGCATATTTTGAGGCCAAAAACAAATCGTTCTACAAAAAAGGCATCAAATTGTTAGAGAAGCGTTGGCATCAATGTATCACTCTAGAAGGATTGTTGATAAATAGTCGAATTTTGCCTAAAAGTTGTTGTTTTTATTAGTTAGGTCCGGGATTTATTGAGTGATATTTGTTGTTTATACAACAACACACAGAAACCATCTACCTTGAGTACCTCTTGAGCCTTGTACTTCGTGGACATTAGTCTAAAAAGAGATACCTGCATCTATCTTTTCCTTTCATTTTTATGGCATAAATCAGTCAGGGATAACTTTTTTCAAGCATTTTGAAAAGATTCAAGGTAATTTTTCATAGTAAGTACCCCAACTATTTTCACTACAGAAGACCATATGTGTAAGTATATACCTTAAATATGGTAACAAAGTTTTATTTTTTAGAAAGGACACATGGTTCAGTATAGACAAATTAACTTAGTGTTAAAGGAAGATAACTAAGACATCTAGAAGTGGCATGGCTCATGGAACAAGAACTATATACCCCAGTGATCAAAATAAAGAGTCTGGTTCAAAATTCCAATCACCTGGAAAAGGCTGGAGCATACAACAGTTGAAATGTTGTGAATATGAATATAGCAATAAAGATGAGGGCAACAGTCTGAACAATGTAAATAATGAAAAAAGATATACCATTATATAAGGTTTCACATATCCAAGATTGCACTGATCTGTGTGTGGAGGTGGGGGTCTCTTCAGAATAAGGGTAATCATCTGTCTCCACAGATTTTTTTTTTTTCAGGATTTTTATGATTGTTCTTGGAAAAGATAGTGGATTGATTTCCCCATTTCCTTCTCCGTGGTTTTGGACTCACACTTGTCTTTCTCCTAGACCAGTTGGTACCCAAGGCTAGAGAACCTTCTCACTATTTAGTTTAAAGCTGGTTGGTGGAGTGAATAGGTTATGTAAAACTTAGTTTACTAAAAGCAGAGTATTCTGCTTTAGCGTTTACTAATAATTCATTAACTTTAAAAAAAAAAAAAAACAATGTGAGAGACATTATATAAGGATTGAAATATCATTCAAATATCAAATTCATTATATAAGGATTGAAATATCCAAGATAGCGTTCTACTTGTTAATTATCCAACTCAAATCACATTCTCTACACACTTGTGATAATTTTTAATAAAAATAACTAAAAACTGGTGGTGGTTTGTTAGCTAAATTGCTTGTGTCAAGTTTTTGTTGTTGTGGCGGTGGATATAAAAGAAAAGCTGACTGACACTTAAAATGACGAGACTTCAATTTCATTTCAGGTATCTTCAGTAAGTATTTGTTAGTGGGAAAATAATTTCTTTATTTTTAACCTGTTAGGCAAAATTAAAACGTTACCCAACTGCAACTGTCTTCTTTTCTCTCTCCTTCCCTCTCTCCCCCTCCGTCTCTCCTTCTCCTCCCCCGCCCTCCAGTGTTTCAGTTAACTGAATCATGAATGTCTTTATTTCTGTTTGGAACATTTACAAGAAATTGTCTTGTTTACAGCATGGTCTCTGAAATGTTTTCCATTGACTCAGAATTCTTGAAGATTTAATTATTCTGTTTTCTTTGAAATTACAAAGACAATTGCATTAAACTAATTAAATAAATCCAAAAACCATAATATGAATCTTTGCAATTATTTTCAACAAAATTGTGCTCTGTCTGAATTCCTGGAACAGGGAATTCTCCTTATTTAATTTGTCTATATTCAGACGTATATTTTTAAATATCTAATTTGTTGCTATTAGCCTTTTTCTGGTCTTTTTCAATCAAGGTAACCTTCTCACAGGACTAAAACATTGGTTCATGATGACATAGTAACCATGAGTTCGATCACTTGGCTGAGTGGTGCAAATTTAGTGCTCATTTGAAACTGAGAATTGAGTAGTTTTAACCCTTTGCATGTCCAGGGCATTTTCGGAGATGGAAATCCCATGTTCTGTGCATCACACATAATGCACAGGGCAGACAAATAGGTTAAAATAAGAACAAGACGAGATATCCCAAGACATTGGAAGCAAAACGAGAACAAACTATCCCTGTAGTTAATCTAAATAATCTTAAAGTGTTCAGTCATATATCCCAGATGCCAATCTGTATTGGCAGACACCTGAAGAAGTTTGGAAGGCTCGATAGCCGTAACACTGATAGCAACAAAGTAAATGAGATTGCGATTGCTGTGTACGAAAACCTTTGACTTTTCTCTTTTTTTTTAACAAAAACCCTCTTCAGATCTTCTAAAGTTTATAGTTCATCAATTTGCTGCTTGTTCTCTTCTCAAAATGAACCTGAAGGTCACAGAAGAGAGAGCTGACTTTCTTTTTCTTTTTTTTTCTGCATCAACAATAAGGATATTGGTTAAAAGGACTCTAGGGATTGTTATTGACTTGGCTGTCAACTTCAAACAAAAATCATTGGTGATTTGGTCAATATTTCAGTATTAACATGGCATAGTTCGCAGGCAACATTCTCACACTTTTTTTTATCCCTTTTATTTTCATTTCTTTCTAGTAGAATGATGACATAAGTTATTTTTCTACACTGAGATGGAGATATTGTGAGTATTTACACTATTTAAATTGTTCGAAATATTGTCCTCATTTTTGTCATTATATTCACAACATTTCGAACATTGTACACTCTGGCATTCTTCAGGTGAAAGATGTTGGAATTCTTAACCAAACCACTTTATTTCATCCATCTGGGTAAATTGTTCTAGTTTCGCATGCTGTGCTTTTCCTGGATATCTCAGTTTTCAGTTATCTCTCTTTAGTAACTCTAGTAGTGTCCCCCAAAACAGTGGATAAAAGCGTTGAAATAATCCAGTGATTTGATCCAAAGAGATGTGAGTTCAATACCTGGCCACGGCAGAGGTGAACAAAAACTTAGTTGAATTACTAAAGGAAGATAACTGAAACTGAATTATCCAGAAATGGTATGGCATGTGGAACTAGAACAATCTACCTTAGTGGGTGAAATGAAATAAAGGGTTTGATTCAAAATTCCAACATATATCACCTCAAGAAAACCAAAGTTTTCATATATATGTGTGTGTGTGTATATATATATAGTATATTGAGGCAGCAAATAATTTTCTGAACATATACTGTTAAATATAAGAGACAATGAATCTCTATTATGTTTAATCATGAGCCGTTCTAAACGCTGTATTTTGGTTTTAATTTTAGTTGAAAATAAAGACAAAAATTCTCCAACATTTGGATAATTTTTTACTAAGATAGTTCTAAGCCTTTGGCTCACATGAGCCATCTTCAGAGTATTTATAAGGACGGTAACACAATAACATCCACCATCAGCAATGATTTTATCTTGTGTTGACATAAAACTCCTCTAAGCAACGGCAATAGTTACCAAAAATAACAAACACAGTTCGCAAATTTGCAATGCGGTTCTATGACGTCACACCGTGTCATAGCACGAAATGACAACAGAACCACGTATTCAAATGCAATGTAATATGTTATGACCAGATTTAAATGTGAGTTTATTAAGTGTGGGTTGTTTGGATTTAATATAAATGGCTTCCAATATCTGAAGGTTCTTTTTACTGTGTTTGAGTGAGGATTATTGTATTGTTGACAAAAATCTGTCTGATATTACCTACATGTTTGTTTTTCTGAGAAATGTTGTTTAATTTGTTACAATCAATACTGGTCTGCTGGCTTTGAATCAAAAAGCTATAAACAAGCTTTTCGTCACTTCATCAAATTTATTGAATTGAAAATGTGCCATTGAACAGCATTGGAACTGAATGGTGAATGTAGAAAAATCTTGACACTATCCATCTGTTTGAACTTCTCCTTAATCAAGCTAGCAGTGTGTGGCCTCGGATTGTCTTGCTGAAACAAAGCCCAACCTCAATTGTCCAAAGCAGGATATTCCTTTAGTTTGTCATACATGTGGTCTAGCTGCAGGCAACACAGTTTAATGTTAATGGTGTGGCCATGTGGAACAAGGTCGAAATTCCACCAGACAAGGACCAAGATTTGTTTTCTTTCTGTTTCCTAAGTGAGTCAGAACTTTCTGGCCAACCATGTATAGGCTTTATAGGTTTGTGTATGTGTCTCTCTCTCTCTCTCTGTCCATATGTTGAAGGAACATTGCACGATCATGACTTCTGAACTTCCTATCTTTTTATTGCTCCAAATATATGCTCCTTTAATAACTCTACTTTCTCTATTTATACTGGCTTACAGCCATATCACGTTGAATATACACCAGTTTTAGCTTGATCACCAAAATTAAGCATAGTTGAGCCTGGTCAATACTTAGATGGGTAACCGCTTGGGAATACCAGGTGCTGTAAGTGTTTAGTGACAGATATGCGTTGTAGTGCAGTGGACATTGGCTCGGAAAGAGAAATCAGTGAGCCGAGTTTGAATTCCAGTTGAATACCCTGCATTCACTTAAGCACTGGTACCCTTGGGAAAGGTATTAATCCATCCCTTCCCTCCAGTTATGGGTTAAATAACAAGGGTAGGACTTGGGGACTCTGCTCTTAAAAACAAATCCCAATGAATCTTGATACTCGAAAAGAAAAAAGTATTACCAGACACAAAACTTATATAAACAACAATAAATTGTTAAAAGAAACAGGTATTACCAGCAATAAATAAATAAAATTTAGTTGGCAATAAATGACCCGCCGAGTTGATATGCCATAAAAACAAAACAACCAACCAACAACTATTTATACTATATACATTGTTCAGCCACATTCACAACGTTTCAGCTGCTGTATGTTCTGACTTTCTTCAGGCCATATACATTGGAATTTCAAACCAAACCCTTTTTGTCGTCGTTTTGCAGCCTTGGCCGAGATAGAACTCACTACACCCCTCCAGTATTCCCTGTGCATTTGGAACCCCAGCACAGTTTGCAGCGAAATTCATAATCTTGTCAAATAGCTGAATACTTGATGCTTCACCAGAGCTACCAAGGGTGTTTTTATTGTGACACCAACACTAGATGGGTTGCCTCCAGGTCCCATCCTGTTATTTAACTCATAACTGGAGGGAAGTGACAAATTAATACCTTTCCCAAGGGTACCAGTGCCCAAGTGAATGCAGGGTACTCAACTGGAATTTGAACTCGGCTCACCAATTTCTCTTTCCAAGCCGATACCCACTGCACCACAACGCACATCCGTCACTGAACGCTTACAGCGCCTGGTATTCCCAAGCAGTCACCCATCTAAGTACTGACCAGGCTCAATGTTGCTAGCAGTGTGTGGCCTCGGATTGTCTTGCTGAAACAAAGCCCAACCTCAATTGACCAAAGCAGGATATTCCTTTGTTGTGATCGAACAAGAACCGGTGTATTTAATGTGATATGGCGTAAGCAAACCATTTTAGTCCATGGTGGTAGATTGTTCTAATTCCCTGTGCCATGAGTTTTCGTGATATCTCAGTATCAGTTCTCTTTAAAAACTCCAGTCTCCAAAATTTTTTTTTTTTTTTTTTAATCATTTCACCCCAAGCAAGGCGTTAATGCTACTGATGTGCAGAGGGTTACATAAGAGTTGAAGTATTAAGCAGGAGGAGAATGAAGATAAACCACCTACAGAGGGTGAAAGAGAAAGGGCAAGAGAAGGATGTGAACACAGGAGTGAAAACAGTTGTGAAGGTAGAGAGAAAGGAAAAGAACAATACACTTGGGGTGATGTAGAAAGGGCTGGAGTTACTGCTGTGTCCAGCTATTGAACTCACAACTTAACTTTTAATCAGTTTACTTACTGACTTCCCCTTGCTTCTTTTGACTTCAATGCGCCTTGTGAGTGTTTAATTCTCTGTTTTTTTCTTCACTATATTCACAGAATTTCAGCTCTTTCTGATTGTTAGCAGCGGTTTCTTCCTAATTCTTATTTTCTTTAAAATAGGTATCTCCACTTTTTTTGCTCAAAATCAGAATGGCATAAACTTAATAAAAACAAAGTTTCTGACTGTAGAAATTTTACAGCCTTTTTTTTTTTTTCTGGCAAAAAACATTAATTTGAAAATTCTTGCAAAAAATCAAATAATTGTCAGATTTTAATGAAACTTTCAGGATTTATTCACAGATGAATACAAGCTTAATGCACCACAATTTTTAAAATAGTTTTAATTTTTTTATGCGTATAAAATGTGCCCATTTTGAAAATATGGATGACTATGAAGGACATTATTAAAAAATAAGATCAATGACTATAGTAAGTTTAATTTCACCATTCCTAAAATTAGATTATGGAGAATATCTCCAACATTTGTAAGATTACTAAATACTTAAACATTAAATAAAAAAATGTTCACCCAACATTTTCTTAAATTTGTTTTAACAGATAGTCTCCATAGGACAGCAATAAACATAAATAGTTTATCAGTGCTTATTATATGTTGAAAGATTTGTAAATCACCATTACTGTTTGTTTTAAAATCCATTTTTCTGCTTTTTTTTTTCCCCAAACTTAAAAAAGAAAATTACATTGGGATAAAAGACTGATAAAAAAGGTGTGAATCACCTATTTTAGAAAAAATTTTAAAAAATTGATTCCTATCAATATGATTTCTGTTTGAAAAAATACTACAGAGTATTTTGCTTAATAAAAATAGTATATTTAATCCTTTAGCTTTTAATTAAAGTTAAAATGAACAATTCAAAATGCTTCTTCATTTATCAATATTAATTTAAAAACTTATTTATCACGAAAAATATGGAGGCATCTGTTTTAAAACTTCCTCATTTCTCACATACACTGACCATGGTATTCTCAAATTAATCAGTAGAACCTAATTTCTGTTGCTTGAAGATTTCTTTTATTCATCTGGGACAAAAGTGTTCATAATTCACTGCTATATTGAAGATTAGACATTTACAAAGCATTTTTCAGTCCATTATGTTAATTGGGGTGCAGTGTATATCAGCTCAGAACAAGAGATCAGAGAGCCGAGAACATATCCTAGTTGCATTCTGTGTTTGTCTATACTTTTGAGATAAGGTAGTATTTACATTATCTACATTATTCGGATTATTGTCCTCATCTTTGCTGCCATTTTCACAACGTTTTCACTATTGTACACACTGGCTTTCTTCAGGTGTTAGGAATTTTAAACCAAACCCTTGATTGTGATCACTTAAGGTAAGGCTACAAGAACATTGCAAGGCCATAACATGAGAGAAGATAGGAAAAAATCAGGCATAGCTGACCACATATGGAGGGAGAAAGGGATCATCACACCCTATGGGATGAAGTTGCAATTATAGATAGAGAATGCCACTGCAAACCATGTAAACTTAAGGAATTAGCGCATATGCTAGGCTACAAAAATCTCCTAAGCCAACCAAGTATAGAAATGAATGCAATATGGGAACCAGTAATATGGAGTGCTAGAGAAAATAATGAGCATCAAAAAGGTTGCAATATGAGCTCTGGTAAAAAATACTCAAGATAATCATTAACATAAAAAAATTTCAATTGTGGTTAAAAAAAAAGTCACTGAAATATTAGGTTTATAAGTCCTAGAAATTCACTTGCTGTAGTTCTCGAGGACACATGGTCAATTGGATATAGATGTTGGTTAGTTCCAGTGACTTGATCCAAAGAGTTGTGAGTTCAATGGTACAGTGGTGAACAAATAACTTAGAAAGTTAAGTTAAAAGGAGAATTGGCTTCACACATTGAATGAGAATGATATGTCCTCGAATAATGTACATAGTGTCATTGCATTCTCACATGTGCAAATACTCTCTCTTCTTCCAGCCATAGAAATTGGGTTCTATAGCCTCAGAAAATAACCTACTGTATGACTGCATGTCTCATGTATAGCACTTAACTGATTATTTCTTTTATAGAAGGGCTTATTTTGTGCTATTTTAATTTGTTACTATTTTTGCCTTTTCTAAAGCACTCATCTGACAAACATCAAAAGGATAAATGTTTTAATTTGTACTCTATAGTTTACAGTGTTATTTAGAAATAAAGTTTCACAAAGTCAGCTTGATTTAATTAAAAACAAAAGTGGTGCAAGTGAAGGGTGGGTGTCTTTTTTTATTTCATCCTTTTGGTTTCCTATCATGGCAATGAAAGTAGGGCAACAGTGTCATTTCAAAAAGCCAAATTTTACATAGTTTTAAATTTTTGGTTCATGCTTCATCTATTAAAAATTCAATATTCGGTCAGTTAAGTGCCATACGTGATACACGCTTGGGCGATCATGTCTCGAAAGACTGGGCAGAAGATTATCCCGCAGTAGGTCGCCATTGTTTTCTGCGGTAGACTGGTTGCCGACCAAGGCTATAGAACCCAATCTGTCCTGTTATTTAACCCATAACTGGAAGGAATAGGTGGGTTAATACCTTTCCCAAGGGTATTTGCACGTAAGTGAATGCAATGAATTCAGCTCCTCGGTTTCTCGTTCCGAGCCGATATCCACTGTACCACAACACACATAATATCAAATATTAGTTTTAAAAAAAAAAAAAGTAATGTTTGACAGTGCTTTATGTAATTAAGTATTCAAAGCAATATTACTATGAAAGTTATTGATTGAAAGAAAAAAAAATTCTGATTGCTAAGCATAGAAACTAGTACATCTAAATAACTGTTTTTTTTTGTTTTTTTTTTTTTATTACTTTGTATATAATCTACTGAAAAAATGCAGTTGTACAGACTTTGTATCCATACATTTCAAACTTTGTATTGTAAACCTGTTCAGCTTTAAAAAAAGAAATATTCTAACTCATTAACTAAATAAAATATTTAAATTAAATATAATTATGTTTTTGTTCAACATTATATAAATGTCAATGATAAGCAGCATAAAAATGTTTGGGGCATTTGCTTATTTTTGTGAATAATATTAATCAAAAACTTTATTATTGTAGGTATTAGATGGGTAGAAACAGTTCCCATATTTTATTCATTAAAGCAAAACATTTCTACTGTCTATCAATTTTTAGTTTTCAAATGAGTTGTGTGTATGGGAAGTGGGGCTAGAAAATTCTGCATATAATTGAATTTTTTTTTTTTTTTTTTTTTTTTTTTTATAAGCGTTTCACCCCGAGCAAGGCATGTCACTGCCACTACTGTGCAGGGGGCTACATAGAGTAGAGAAAAGCTGATTAAATATAGGAAATAACAGAGGGTGGGTGATAGGCGGGTAAGGATACCGAGAATGAGGGTTGGGTAGATGAGAGTGTTGTGAGAATAGTTGGGAGTTAGTGTGATAAGAGGTGTCTATTGACCCTACATTTAAACACCTGGAGATTGTAACTGTCGGGAAAGCAGACTTGTGGAAGGGAGTTCCACAGGCGGGAAGCGCAAGAAAAGAAGCTGTTGGAGTAGAATTTACGGTTACATCTTATTTGTTTAACTGTAAAAGGGTGGGACCTAGTTGCTAATCTAGTATCTCGTGTAAATTCGTGCTTAGGCGGCACCAGTGATCTAAGCTCATCGGAGCAGAAGCCATGAAAGTACTTGTAGAAGAGGCACAGGGAAGCCACATCGCGCCGGTGAGAGAGCGGCTGCAGCCAAAAAAAAAAATCTGACTAAAGTAAAATCAGTAGTAAAAAAAAAAATTAAACTGCAAAATGTAGCATCTGTTAATTAAATATCTATGAAATCATGTTATTCTTAACTCATGTATATATATATATATATATATATATATATTAATTCAGATACTTCAATCCAAGGGAAAAAAGCAGGAAGGTAAATTCCAAAAACCCGATCCTAATTAATATTAAAATTTTATTTTAATATTAAAAAATGATACAGGAAGAGAGCTCCATGTAATAAAAAAATTACAGAGCAAATAAATTACCAGACTTATATTGGCATGTCCGCGGGCCCTTTCAAACAGAGACTGTACAATCACAGGTACTCATTTTCAAACCCTAACCAAAGATTCCAGACGGCACTATCATGTAGATTCTGGGAAATGAAAGAGGAAGGGCAGGACCCTATAATCAGCTGGAAATTAATAGGCTCAGCTTGTACCTCTAAAAATTTTTGTGAAAGGTGTCGTCTATGTTTATTGGAGAAGATTCTGATTTTGAAATATCCTCATCAGGACTTACTTTTGAATATTAGGAAGGAATTTATTAATAAGTGCCGTCATAGGGCGGATTTTAAAATTTAATTTTTAATTTTTTTTTTTAATTTTTAGTTTTTAATTTTTCTTTTTATAATTTTTATGTATATGTGTATGTTTGTGTGTGGATGTGCATATTTGTATATATGTGTATATATGTATATGTGCATATATGTATTTTTGGAAAAGAAATCTTTTTAGCTATTTAAATGCTCTTTTTCATAATATTCATTAATTTTTTATATTTTTTATATGTGTGTGTGGGTGCATATGTAATATGTGTATATATATATGTATGTGTGTGTGTGTGTGTGTATGTATATGTGTGCATGTGTGTGTACACATATTGTGTGTATGTGAATTTTTTGTATATGTGTGTATGCGCATGTATGTATATAAAAGTGTGTATGAAATTGAATGTATGTGTGTGTATGTGTATGTATATATGTCTTCTTAATCGTAAAATTGTGTGTGTGTTTATGTATGTGTGTACTTCTATATGTATGTATAATTGTAAATTAATTTTTTTTTTTTTTTTTTTTTTTTTTTTTTACCTAGCGATGTCTTTATTTAGTTTAATTCAAATGACCTAACTTTTTTAAAATAACTTTATTTTAATTCCTATATCTTTTTATTCCCTTTAAAAATAATTATGCCTTTTTAAGTAAAGGCCTTTTTCTAATACTTCAACGTCTTTGGGAAGTTAGGTTTTTGAATTTGTCCAGCGTCTGTAATATTTAAAAAAATTTTTTCTTTTTCTTTTCTTTTTCCCTCCCTTCCTTCCTTTATCTCTCTTATCTCCTACCTTTTTTCCATGTTGCTTAACCTTACGGCGATTTAACACGGCTGTCTGTTAATTTTTAGTTACAATTCTCTTTCTTTTTTTTGCGAACCCAGACGATGTCAATTTTTTCTTTTCTTGTTTATTTGATTTTATTTTGTTTTATCTTTTTCTTTTCCTTTATTTTTCCTTTTTATTTTCTTTTTTAATTTCTTTGCAAATCTATTTAAAAAGAAAAGTAGACTAATTTTTCTCCAGTTTCTGAAAGGATTTTTCTGTTGTTGAGGTGATGTGTTATCCTCCGTGGGGATCTTCATATCGAAATGGCCATTCAACATCATTGAATTAATCCTTTTTTAATTTTTATATATATATATATATATATATATATATATATATATATATATATATAGTAAAATAATGGCAGGATGGAATTTTTGTTTTTTATTGTGTGATATTTTATCCTTTACAACACATCAGACTAAAGTAATTTATAAGCATGTCAAAAACACAAGAGAAAAAAAAACTTTTCCTCTTCAGCATTCAGTGAGAAAAAGAGCACGATGACACAATTCACTTTGCCAGAAATTTGGAAAGAGATCGATGAGTCCAATGGTGATTACAAAGATATTGCAGCTCAAAAAGCTTGCTCTAATTTTTATGATAAGAAAAGAACTTCCAAATTTGTCAGTGAGTTTCACATATAACTTAAATAAATATTAATTTATACAAAAATGAATTTTTCAAAATGTCATAAAATGAAATAAGTGGGCGGGTAACAGATAGAAACAAGTTTTCAGCAAGATTTTCTAAAAAAAAAAAAAAAAAACTCTTTTAAAATAATTTTCTTCATTGTGAATAAATACTGAAGTTCAATTAAAATGCAACAATTATTCAATTTTTGCAAGAATTTCCAAATTAATGTTTTTCACCACAAAAATATGCTAAAATTTCCTGTATTAATTTAATGTCTTCCCACTGACATAAGAAAAACGATTTTAAAAAATGTTTTCTTTTCCTCTTATTAATAACATAGAAATTTTAATGATAAAACTGTTTTTATTAAATTTTGGGGTTTTTTGTTTTTGTTTTTTTTAATGTATGCTCATATTTTAGTAAATTTGTGGAGGTACCTAAATGAAAGAGATAGATGGGGATTATTTTCCCTGAAAAACAGAATGGTCTATTATGTTTTGTTTTTTGTTTTTTTTTCTTTTTTTCTAACAATCAAATATGCCAACTGCTATTTCAATTTGTTATAATACTTGCCTTTTCTAACTCACTCATCTAACAGATATCAATAGATAAAGTCCTTAACATCCTCCTTACCTACTAGCCCCTATAGTTTACTGTATTTAGGAGCCAAGATTTACGAAGTTGGATTGATTTAATAAAATTAAAAAAAAGGCAAAACATTTTTTTTTCCTTTCTTTGGACTTTCACACATGCTGATAGAGATCAGTTTGTCTTTTTAGAATGCAAAATTTTATGAATTAAATTTTTTTTTAAATATTATTTAATATTTTACAATAATGTAGTATTTTGTTTCTAGATGTCTTTTCAATCAGAATTTATTTATGGGAATTACTTTGAAACTGATTTGTTTTTCTGTGCCAGTTTTAACTTTCACACCCAAATTAGTTCTAATAAGAAATTCAAGAGAGATTAACTTTTTTTTTTGTTAAAAACAAAATAAAATCCTATAAAATGCTGCATTGAGTGAGGTGTGTGTATGTATGTATGTATATATATATATATATATATATATATATGAGACAATACATTACAACATCTAGTTTGTGGATTTAAATCTTAACTATTTAACTTTCTTGTAAGTCTGACTTGCATCCATGCTGTTACTCATGTTGACATTGCATTTGATGATATCACTGCATTTGTAATTGATTCAACAGCATATTACAAAGAGGCACATAAGAATGTTTTATCTAAACTTATTTATAAATGGAACTTTGTGTGTGTCCATTACCTATAGACTCCGAAACGGCTCAACCGATTTTCTTGAAAATTTACACAGTTGTACTATAAGTGTCTGCGAGTGTTCTTAGCTAGGTTTTGTGTCGAGGTACCCCTGATAAATATCAAAAATTGAAAAAATCGGGTTATAAAAGGAGTGGTCCAATTTTAATCAAATTTGATACACTCATAGACAAAGACATAAGAAACGATATTCAGAAGTTTCAAGGTTGCAGTTCTTACAATACTGCAGAAAATCGATTCTATATAAAAGGCAAGATGTTTGTGTGTGTCTGTTTATCTGCTTGTATGTCTGTATTTTTTCTTTTTCTTTTTTTTTTTCTTTTTTTTTTTCAGCCCTTTTATTTTAGTTTTTGCTTTGGGTTTGGCTCTAAGTAGGTATAATTGTAGTTCCTAGTCTCAGCCATGATACCATTTACTCAGAGGACGTATTTGGCCTTCAAAATTCAGTTTACAACGAAAAAAACTCATTTGATATCGATACCAGGAAATCAAAATTTGACTTACATCCATTCATTTTTCTTTCAGTCTACAGTTTCACTTTAACTGGAAACAACTATTGCTTTTTAGTTTTTCATGCCAACGTCGAAAGAGTCTGAACTCTAGGACCAGGGATTAGTTTTAAAGCTTTCATTACACCCAAGCAATATCAGGCTATACTGCTAGTCCAATATATTTATAAACCGTCACCATGTTTTGTGTTTGGCATACATTTTACATCTTGTTGGTGGCATATTCTCAAACTGGCTATAATTTGATAATGTTTCTCACCTTAGTACCTTCATTAAGCCAGTTTTTAAAAAAAAAAACCTGGATGAAACAGCAATATCTAAAATGATATGACACCTACTTTTTGAAGCAACTAGTGAATTCCCATCCCCTGTTCCAGTTGCAACTTGATGGAATTCATGGTTCAAGTCAGTCAAGTATCACTCTTCATATGTTCGATTATATGAAGGATTTTTCATACAAGGAAAAATGCCACAGCTTGGTAATAGACCGAATTTTCAATCTGTGTTTCATCAATGGGAACTGCATTCATTTAATAAAAGCCTTGATAAGTTTAGCAGACACTAAGTTACCACTTGGAAGTAATGTGTACAACCTAATGGAAGATTTGAAGCCTTACCTTGATAATGGTAAGTCAATAAACATTTTGTCTAGAAACTGACCCGTCTCCTGTCTGAACTGAAAAACATAAAGATGGATGAGGTCACATCAAATTTACAGGACATATTCAGTACAGCACTTTCAAAGTAACCAAAAGCTTGTATACTTATCCAGTATATGAGTTTTAAAAATTAGCTCGTCTGTTCAGCCCCCAACAATTACCATGTCTAAGCCATGACACTAGCAGTTTTGCAGCCATCAAAGATTTGCAAGATTCAGCTACTGAACTCTTTGAAGATTTTCATATTTATATAAAATACGAAGATGACCTACCAAATTCCATCAGCATTTTGTAGTGCCAATAAGAACAGATTTCCCAATCTGTCATAGAAATGCCACTAAAGTTCGGCAGATGCCTTTTACTAATGTAGACATTGAATGTTCATTTTTCTCAATATAAATATTTGCTCAGTGACAGATGCAAAAGTCTAACTTGAGGAAAATACCAAGCAGCTCATGATGCTGTATTTAATTTTACATTCTTTTTACAATTTTTTTTTATGTCTCTAGTACAGAAAGAAACATAGAATAAATATTAAAACATTTTCTATTTTATTTCTGCTCACCTCTTATTTAATTCTGTTACTCATCTGTGCTGCTATTTATCTCATTAATGTGCATTGTGGTGCAATGGATATTGGACATGATTGCCCAAGCGTGTATCATGTATGGCACTTAACTGACTGACTACTTGGTTATCTGCCTGTTATTTCATTTAGATTTTATCCATTTTATAATGTGAATAATTTACAATGTCTGCATATGACATTAATTTTGTTGCATTAATTTAATAAATTTTTATTTGTATAAATATAATGAACATGGTTCATTTAAGGACTTAGATGTTTTAGCTTCTTTTAGAATTTTCCACTTTTTTTTTTTTGTTTCCTTTAGGTACCAATGATATTTTGATAGGGATGTTCTATTTCTGTATTTGTTATTATTAAATGAAGAGTTGTGCTGATAAATTCTCTGCTTTAGAGTGTTTATAGTACTCCTTATATAAACTTTTATATTATTTGGGTTTTCCTTTGATGATATTTTGTAATTTTAGCATGATTGTAAGGTTAGTTCTTTAATGTGTTTGCAATTTACTGGTGGTTTCATGCCTCTTATTTAGTAATGTCGCTCCTCATGTATTTAATGATTTCCATTTTTTTCTTGTAGGCAAAAGGAAAAATGATTCGTTTACTAATCTAGATGTTTGGGGACTTTCCATTTAACTTTAAGTGTTTTATTTTTGTTTTTTAACTTTCAAAAATATTTAGAAAGTGATGTCATATTTTGTTTGTCCTTGTTATTGAAGGATAAGAGGTGATTATAAAAGTCCTTTTTAAAAAAGATCATAGTATTTCCGATATAAATTTCAGCATCTTTAAGATTCTCCACAGATTTAATGTCTATTTTACAATCCTTAATTCTGATCGCTCATTTTCTCTACCCTCTTTACCTTGCAGACAAAATTTACCAATATGAGGAAGTGAATTTTACATTTCCCTTAAAAAAAATAGTGTTTACTACCTGATGAGACATTGTCCTTTCAATGTCAAAATAAAATGTCCACTTTGTAGTAGTTTGTAATTTGTATATGTTCTAAACTATAATTTATAATAAATATATATATATATGATGTTAATATAGAACTACAATCCAAAGAATTTACCACTTACCTATATTTTAAAAAAAACGAAAAACACTACCACTATGAACTCATCTTCTAAACTATAGTAGCTAATGCGTAGAAAGATATAAACTAGCAGTGATAACAAACTTCTTAGAGCAAATCAAATTTCTTCTTCCCTAAGGACATTTTTGAGCAAACTAAAACACATTAAAAAATAGGGGTCAACAATTACTTTCCCAACTATATAATTGATAAGCAAATAACATTTCTTACAAAAAATATAACACCAGTAATAAAAATACCACACAACAAAACATCAACATATTTTACTGCAACCAGATGCACAATAATTATAAACAGGATGAATTCGCTATGCAAAGAATTATTGAACACTATATTTCTGCCATAATTTCTTAAAAACATGTAAAATTATAATACATTACAGAAAATGGAAGACTGCAAACCTTGTCACTAATCAAAATAAAGCAATCAAATCTAAACTAGCAATGTCCGATATGAATTTCAATGCTTAGTACATGACTGTGCTTCTTGTCATAAATCAATTACCTATATTAGACTCGCTGCCACCTCTTTGAGGAGATGCCTTACATTTCACTTATCAAACCAAAGTGCCATAAAAAACATTTATTAACCTATCGTTGACAAAAACCCTTAAAGAAAATTCTGATGGAAAACACAAGAATTCTATATAAATCACAATATCAAAAACATCTTGCTATTCAAGAGGTAAAATATATTAAACATTTCTCTTCTACCATCATCCTTACACTATTTATTAGTGGAAATGGAGTAGAAAGTTAACCTAAGCCTAACTGAAATACCATAAAATATTTTTTGATGTATGTAAGTGTATAATTCTAGTTTGTTTATATGGGCATCAGATAATCATGTAAATGTATCTGTCTAGTAGACATTGTTTTTTTTTTTTTTTTTTTTTTTTTTTTTTTTTTTTTGAAACTTTGGATTCAGAATGCCATAAATTATACTAACGTTTGTTTAACAAGTCCAATGAACATGAAATCAATTAACCAATGAAAATCAACACAAAACTAAAAATAGCAGAATTACTTTCTTTTTCTCCAAATCTCCTTTTTTGATGATGCGTTAATAAAAGCAAAGCATGTTAGATTGATAAACGTTTCTTATTTTTATCTTATCCTTCTGTCAGATTCATGTATATATTCGATTTATATTTGATTCCAACTTGTGTGTATGTGTTGAGTTGTGATGATACTTAAAGCCAAGATAGGTTGTTTTTTCAGTGGTTTACTGAAAAAAAAAAAAGATAATGGCAATCAGTTTTTTTTTTGTCTTTAAAGAGGACAAAAGAGGACTTAAAGAATTAACATGGAGAAATTTGTCACTTAACTGAGTGGAATCATGCCAAGTGACAAACTTATCCATATTAATTCTATATATAAGATTGAGATATATATATATATATATATATATATATATATATATATATATATACAAGAAATCTAGAAGCGGGCCACCACCTACTGCGGTTTCACACTACAGTTCTTCAGGGTAAGAGGCTGATAAAGGTTATTTTCGGAAGTTTAGTCTGTTATTAGTGTTGCCTTACTGTAATTAGGTTCATTATTTTATATATATATATATATATATATATATATATATATGTGTGTGTGTGTGTGTATACATATATATATTAAATTCAAAAGGATGATCAGATAGGTAAATCCCAAAAACTCGATCCTATTAATATTAACTTCATTAATATTAAAATTGATCAAGGTGGAAGGCTCGATGCAAATATTACATTCTATTTACAGAGCAAATTCGATATTTAAATCCGTTGAATAGCCATTTCTACAAGGAAATCCTTGCTTCTTCAGCAACAGCGAAACCAAAATTTTATTTATTCAAATTCAAATGTGTTAAAAGATTTTATATATATATATATATATATATCCAGCATTTTTTTTTTAATCTCCTAATCTTTTTGATTATAAAGATTTTCATATCCATTTTACATAGTAAAGGATAGGATCTGTTTATTTTTTATCTGCCTATATTTTCTGTGACTTTGAAAAGAAAATTAAGAATTTTTTTTTTTAAGATTTATCAAATGCCAATTACAAAAAGAATTACTAACATTTTTAAAATAAATCCTGATCTATCTGGATTCTAAATCCCAGGGAAAAATGTATTAAATGGATTGGTGTTTATAGAAAAAATGTTTTGGATTATTTTCAGGCAGTCATTTCAATTTTGTTGTGCCTGGAGGCAAACAGACAAGTGAAGTCGTTATAGCAGCAATTCAGCTGTTTGAACAGCGTGATTTGCAAATTAACTCACAAATATTAACATCACACTTTCTTATTCTCAACATGGGAAGTAGCACAAATAACGTTAGTAGAGATTACCAATAATACCAAGTTATTTTAAGCCAGCCAGTATTAAACAAACTTGTTAATTCATTGGAGTGATTTCACAAAAATAAAAATATCTTTCAATAAATATTTTTAAAAAATCATTTGCTTTAATTATCATCATGATAAATTTAGATCAAATTTTAACCATGAAGCAAGTTTTTGTGCATTTCTGTGTCTGCCTTGTCTATAAGTACATTGGTGTATGTGTGTGTTTGCATGTGTCTAGATACAATTGTATAATGATACATTTTATAATCTCATCTTATAAAGAAGTCATAAATGAAAAAATTGCATGTGCACACATGCACACACATATACACACGCAAAACACTGTAGGCATAGAAATCAATATTGAATGATGACTGACTGTTCTACATCTTGAGTGGTCATCGGATCATAGGTTACACCCCCATTACATGATCTTATGGTAACTTATGGTATGAAAACCAAGCATTGTTGATTTTTGTATCTATACTGTTTGCATTAAAAGAAAGTTCTATTCTTGATATAGAGCACTCTTCTCCATAAATATAACAACTTGTAAAGTAAATATAATATTAATATATTACTTTTCTTATTTATAAAATAGTGCTCTATTTTTAAGTTTTTTTGTTTTTTTTTAATATGCATAAATTAACAATTTTGTTTTATTTACCAATTTACAGTTTTGTTTCATGCTTAGTGATTTTTCAAAATAGTCATCTGTCTGTTATTGGTAATCAGACCAACTGTTGTTGGTAGTTGTTGTTGTTGAATTTTTTTTTTCCTAAAGGTATGTGTCACCATGCGAACAGTTTGTAGTACTTTTTTAATTATTCATGTCATTAAGTTCTATAATTTGTAGTTTCTCTTCCATAGCTTAGCTTGCAATTTTATCCTATGTTTCTATCATTTTTATTATGCACCATTTTAATAATTATTTTTGTCCATATGCTTTACCTCTGTATGTGTGCATCATATATTATTGTTGTATGCTCCAGTCTTCTTTATTGCTAGGCAATAAAGATGAGGATAATAGTCAAAACAATATAACTAATGTAAATACTACCTCATCTTGGAAGTATGAACAAATAATGAAATCTTGTTCTGTCATTCCGATATACGGCACTTGTGAAGTCATGGTGTAAAGATGCAGAAGGGGAATCAAAAAAAAGTCATTATCATCGGCTCTCTTCTCTTTTCCTCTTTCCGAATTACTTCCCCTGTGTCCACTTCTTTATTTTCTCTGTGTTCCTTTTCTTTTTCTGTATCCCGCTCTTTATTTCCTCTGTATCCCTCGTTTCTTTTTCTTTTCCCCTTTTTTGTTTTCCCATCTTTTCTATCCTCTTTACCTCGTACAAAAAGTTTCCAAAAATAAAGGGAAAGTGAGATTTTTATTTTATTTTATTTTTTTTTCAAAAATGTTTATTACCATCATTATTAACTACCTGATGAGACATTGTTCTTTTGATGTTGAAACAAAATGTACACTTTTGTAGTAAACTGTAATTAGTACATGTGCTAGACTATATATTTGGCCCTTTCTTTTTATGTAAGAAAGTTCAATACCGGGTTACAGCAGTGGTTACCTCGACCAATCAGCCCATGTGGTGTTTGTTTGATCTTGGACCGGCCAAAGTAGAACTGCCTGTTATCAATTGGCTAACTCAGTCCAGGCTCACGAGAGGATAGTATTTAGTTCCCTGGTTCCCAGTAATCAACCAACGGAATATAACCAGTACAACACGACAACACTAGTGCAGATTTATATATATTTATATCCAATTTATGTACACTAAACAAGTTCAAATATAGGTGACGTACAAATTAGCTGTCTAGTATATTAGTATCACACTACTACTCGTAGCAGTAATTTTCTCGAGAGCGGTGACTTGTTCTGTTGGCTAGCAGCTTGCTGATTTCAGACTGACCATCTTCTTCAAAATCTCCGGTTCAATTCCGCTAATTTAGTCTTCCACCTTGATATAATTGAAAAGGCACAAAACCAGGGTGGTAAAGTTAGCTATGGGGAATTCAGTTTTCACTCTCTGTGTGAGTCTTACCAGCTCGAAATGAAAATAATATCAATTATCCATTTCGGCTGAGTCTTTGGCCCTTCACTGCTGAGAGGGAGAGACTTCCCATCTCTATTAATTGCTTATCCGTACTCAAAGTTGCAAAACAGCCGGTGTCCAAAGACAGGAAATTCTCTCATTCCAATTTAATCTCGGACCATGCAGTTGTCAAAACTGGGTGATGATATTATAAATTTCTTTTCTTTTAAATCAATAAACAATTAATACCAGCCATCTGGAAATAGGATTACACTCAGCTAATTGACAAACTTCTCTACATTAATTCTAATTATATAGGTTGTCAAATTCATAAACGGAGAGGATAACCCAAATATATCTTTTTAATATGAATTATTAAATAGATAGATCCATGTAGAGAGCTCAATGAGTAATATCCGGAGCAATATGATATACATAAAGGAAAAACCCAATGCGTTAACTAAGGTGGTTATAAACTATAATTTATTTTGACAGGTGAGTTTTTGATACCCATCTCAACAGGCCGCAAATTACAATTGGTTTAATTTTATCAGAACATTCAAAAAACAGGTAGTTGACCTGGAAAGTATATAAACACGCCAGTCACCTAAAGAACTCAATTCATTTCTGAAGAGTAATGCTTATATCACAGAAATGGAAACTGTTTTAAAATTTTCTTCTCTAGAGAGGTCAATCGTTATATATATATATATATATATATGTGTGTGTGTGTGTGTGTGTGTGTGTCAAATCTGTAAATGGAGCGGATAATCCAAATAGATCTTTTTAATATGAATTATTAAATAGATAGATCCATGCAGAGAGCTCAATGCGTAATATCCGGAGCAATATGATATACATAAAGGAAAAACCCAATGCGTTAACTAAGGTGGTTATAAACTATAATTTATTTTGACAGGTAAGTTTTTGGTACCCATCTCAACAGGCCACAAATTACAAATCATTTATAATTTGTTGTCTGATGAGTTGGATACTAAGGGCTTGCTTGTTAGAAATTGTGGTTTGTAGCCGCCTTGGATGATGCATTGAGTTTATCCTTATATAATTGCAATTTTTTATTATAAGTAGTTATAATATAAACATTTTCACTACACAAAATCTATTGTGTTTCAGTACTATTGTACTTCATCAGGCAATGGTTGGTCACAGGTGTTGTATCGAGCACTTTTAAAAAGTAAATAAGTAAATGCTATGAACTGTGGATCATTACTCCATTTGTTTTTACTCTGTTTTTACAAGGAATGGACTCTTTCTTTTATGCATAATTACCTGCATGACTTCCAGAGCGGTTAGCAGTAGTTAGTTCGACAGCTAGTACGCAGATAAAGCCAGCTACAATTCAGGCAATAATCAGCATAACTGTACCGTTCAGACTTACATATTTCTATTTGCTTATTACTAACACTTACTTTGTAAATATGTTCTTGTTATACTAATATACTGTTTTGAAGCTACCTTTCGTGTTCCGTGTCTTACTTCCGACCAAACCAGTCGCTATAACTTTGCGGCAAAGTTTCGCCACAACAACTCCACAACAAATTTCCGCCAAAGATTTACATTAAGATTTATCACAACAAATTGGTGAATAAGATCTACAACACTTATATATATATATATATATATATATATATATATATATATATATATATTCTGCTCCGATGAACTTAGCTCACTGGTGCCCCTATTTATACATTTACTAGAGCCACAAGATTAGCAACTGGGTCCCACCCTTTTACTGTGAAACCAATAAATTGTAAACGCAAATTCTACTCCAGCAGCTTCTTTTCTCTCACTTCCTGCCTGTGAAATTCCCTTCCATTTAGTTACTTCCCCAACAGCTGTAATCATCAAGAATTTAAATGTAGTCAATAGTCATCTTCTATCTCACTAACCTGCATCCTCTCTCTCTATCTCATGCTCCTTTCTTCATCCACTCCACTCTCATCAGTATTCTCATCCTTCTCTTACCCACTTCCTGGTAACCTGTCGCTCTTTCTCATAACTTTCCTCCTATGTAACCCCCTGCAAAACAGTGGCAATAAATTAAATAAACATTCGCTTTTAAATACAGTTAGTCATTTACTGAAACGACAGTTTTTCTCATCATCATTAGAGATCCTACATAGCTATAAATGTATTTATAGACACGCACATACACACACATTTATATAATTATTAACTTTTTGACATTGAAGTTCAAAAACGAAAATAAACTGCAAACGTTTTTACGTAAAATCAGGAATTTAATTTAATTCTCCTTATTGACATTACTATTGACTATTGACTTTACACTTAAGAATTTAAATGTAAAGTCAATAGTCATCTCCTGTCTCACTAACCTGCATCCTCTCTTTCTCTCTCTTTCATATGCTCTTTTCTCAGTCCACTCCACTCTCATCAGTATTCTCATCCTGCTTTTACCCACTTCCTAACACCCTCTCTAACCTGCCACTCATTCTCATAACTTTCCTCCTAAGTAACCCCCTGCAAAACAGTGGCAATAAATTGCCTTGCTTGGGGCGATATGATTATTTTAAAAAAAAAAAAAAAAAAAAAAAAGTGTAAGTCTGATTCTTTTGGTAGCAGTGCTTTGGCAAAAAGGAAAGCCATCTCCACGGAAGTTAAATTAGATAGAATAAAATGGTCAGAGAAGGGCAAAATACCAAACATTGGCCACATGCTGGCTTTAAGTCTTACGACTGTCTTGACAATCATTGGCAATAAGAAATGCATATGGCAACATGTGAAAAGATCTGTTCCTGTGCAATTGACTGTTATTACGAAGCAGCTAAGTGATTTAATTATTGAAATGGAAAGATCATTAACGCAATTGTTTTCTTTTCTTTATTTCTTGATTTACTGTACAGGTTTTTTTTTTATGACTTATGATTATAGATTGTGATTCATTTTTTATGATTTATTTATTTTATTTTTATTTTTATTTATTTTAATTTAATTTAATTTATTATTTATCTAATTTTATTTTTATTTATTTTTTATTATTTTATTTATCTATTTTATGATTTTATTTTTTATGATTTATGTTTTGCTTTTCTTTTCTTTTTTTCTTTTTTTTGTAATCATTTCATCCCAAGCAAGGCAGTACTGCCACTGGTGTGCGAGGGGTTACAATGAAAAATGAGGGTACTAGATTATGATTTTAGAACTGTGTTATCTTCAGTAAGTGACATAGTTACTTATGCGCAGTAAGTAAATATCAACTTTTGTCAAAAATTGACTTTAGTCATGGTCCAGGAATGGAACTCCAACATAAACAGGGTACCCACTATATATATATATATATATATATATATATATATATATATATATATATATATTTGTGTGTATTTACTATGTTCAGTTTCATATAAAATAAAATTCATTCTTGATAATGGCTAAAAGTATAGCTGAAAGAGCTTGAAAGTACAAAACCTTTAGACAATTTATAAATGGAACTTTGTCTCTGTGTGTATCTGTTACCTATAGACTCCGAAACGGCTGAACCAATTTTCTTGAAAATTTACACAGTTGTACTATAAGCGTCTGCTAGTGTTCTTGGCTAAATTTTGTGTCGAGGTACCCCCGACAAATATCAAAAATCGATAATCAAAAAAATCGGGTGATAGGAGTAGCCTGATTTGAATCAAATTTGATACACGCATAGACAAAGACATAAGAAACGATATTCAGAAGTTTCAAAGTTGCAGTTCTTACAATAGTGCAGAAAATTTGATATCAATACCAGGAAATCAAAATTTGACTTACATCCATTCATTTTTCTTTCAGTCTACAGTTTCAACCAAAGAGTCTGAGCTCCAGGACCATGGATTAGTTTTAAAGCTTTCATTACACCTGAGCAATGCCGGGCTATACTGCTAGTACTTATATAATTTGAGTTCCGAAAAGAAAAAAAATCATAAAAACATAATTTTTGTAAAAAATTTAATGATAATTTGTGTCATTTTCAGTGAAGCCTGAATACATACATATCACTTTAAATGTTATTTTCAGTGGATGCCCATATTTGAGTAGACATTCTGTTTACCTATTAAACAGTATACTTGTTTTTATCTACTGAATATTTGAAAAAAATCTTGAGAAATATACTCTCTCTGGCAGGATTTTAGCCAGCATCCCTCTTTGCAAGAGAAACTGACTCAGCCACAAAATATGTCACTGATCAAGCAAAGCTAAAAAGTGCCTTAGAAACCCAAATTCTTTTGAGATTCTCAAAAGTTCATATCAGGTTAGTTTTGTTTGGTTCTTTGCTGATTGTTGTCAAGTCCTTAGCTATCGTGAACAAATTTTCGGCACTCTACGCCCTCGTCATCAACAACAATCGACAAATAACCAAATAATTAAACAATGCTGCTCAAAAGGAATATGAATAGGTTGGAGATCAGTTTTGTATCTGTAAATAAATATTAATTTAATGGATACTCATATTTCAGCAGATACTCCATGTATTTATTCATCAGTATATTTATTTTGATCAACCAGCTTGAATATTCAAGAAATCTTAATGTGTAAGTTTAACTGGCGTTCATAGTTTAGATAATGCATTAAAAAATCCATTTTTATATCTCTTCAGCTAGTTCAAGATGTTACATGAGGGTAGCTGATGTGTACATAATATGCATGCACATACCAACCTCACTGCGTGGGGAAATGCTCATGTCGTCAGGAGGGAAAATATCACTGTTACGGAAGGGGGTGATAGCGGCAAAACATCAGAAATAAAATGAACTCTGTCTAGAAAATGCTCGATAACTTAGGAAACATTAGGGCCTCTGCAAAGGAGCATAACGCTAAAAGGAAAATGTTGTTCAACAACAGCAAGTCCTGAAAGTCACACACATCAGAGCACATCAAGTAATGTGCAAAGTGAGCAGCTCCAAAGGTAGTATGATACAAAGGCACACACAAAAAGAAAGAGCTCAACAGCAGAGCATTTATGTAATTTTCTATGTAACTCTCTAGTGAACACACACATACACACTCTGTCGTGATAATGTTTAGTGCCAAGATTGTTGTTTTTTTTCTACTGATAAAGATATTTTGGCAAGTAGTGCTCTATCTAAATCTAAACTTATTTATAAATGGAACTTTGTGCGTGTCCCCGTTACCTATAGACTCCAAAACGGCTGAACCAATTTTCTTGAAAATTTACACAGTTGTACTATAAGTGTATATGTGTTCTTAGCTAGGTTTTGTGTCAAGATAAATATCGAAAATTGATAATCGAAAAATCAGGTTATAGAAGGAGTGGTCCAATTTTAATCAGATTTGATACACTCATAGACAAAGACATAAGAAAAGATATTCAGAAGTTTCAAGGTTGCAATTTTTACAATAGTCCAGAAAATCGATTTTATATATATATATAAGGCAAGATGTGTGTGTGTGTCTTTATCTGTCTGTATGTCCTTTATACAAATCCACAATTTTTATCCAATTCTCACCAAACTTCACAAATATTCTTTAGGCTGAGTCTGAGCTCCAGGACCATGGATGAGTTTTAAAGCTTTCATTACACCCGAGCAATGCCGGGTTATACTGCTAGTGTCATATATAAAGATAGTGTTAATTGAATTAATGTGAAGATGCATTTGTCTAAACTTCTGAGATGACATAGTTACACGACTTACATTATTCAAACTATTGTCCTCATCTTTGTTGCCATTTGTACAACGTTTCAGCCATTGTACACTCCGGTCTTTTTTGGGTGCTAGGAATTTCAAACCGAATCCTTTATTACGATCACTGGGGTATTTACTCATCAGTGCTTAATTTTAATCTGACTTCCTGAAACTCAGAGTCAGCATTACTCTGCTCATTTAAGTGACAAACTTCTCTACATTAATCATATATAATATATAATTGTTTTAATATAAACATCATATTTAGGGGGTGCAGTTATTTGAGTTGTTTTTTTTTATGAAACTAGAATCCTCACAGTATTCAATATTGTTGAAGTTATCACAAAAATTTCATGTCAAGATCTGCTTTGCAAAATTGAATGAAAAAATCGATGAAATTTGAATAAACTGAATTGTTTGGAAAAATATGGTTTTTACACCCTGTAGTAAAACCAACTGTACTTTTTACCCCCTTACCTGTTTGCACCCCTCTCCAAAATCTGGTTTCGATCAGTCACTGTATGGCTATTTTAGAGAGTGTAATGGATGGATGGACTAACAGAAATCACAGAATTTTATATATAGGTAGATATCTACCAGACAGATCAGTTGAAAAAGTTGAATCAAGCAAGCAAGCCTATTAAGAATCAAATCTGCAGTCACTTAATCCTGGGGAAAAACCTGCTTTAAGGTTGGTGCGCTTTAAGAGACATCAAAGCAAGGCTCAATTGCCCTTAAGAAATTCCCATTTTTGTGGAGACCTTTATGAAGCTTACATCTGTTTTGTTTACATACCTACTAAATACTATGTTTATTCTAATAAGGGAGCCAGTATGTATTGCCCTCCCCTAAACTGGGGTCGGCAGTGTTTTGTGACTATCTTATCAACATTTACTTTTTCCTACCTACATTTATATACATTAATAAATAAAACTAAGCACAACTGATTATTAAAAAGTGAAAATTGTAACAGTTTTTGACATCATTCTGGCTTTTCTTCTTTTTTTTCATTCAAATACATGAATTTATTTTGCTCATGCTAAGTCCTGGGGGAAAAAAGCACTATTTAAAATTTCTTATACTTTTATTGATAATATGGCAATTTTTCAAATTGACATTTTAACAAGAAAAATCTCAATTTGATGTTAAAAATTGCCACAAAACATTACAGAATGATCTATTATGACAGTTATCTAATTTGTATTTTTACAATTATTACTTATTTTCAATTTTTTGAAGTTGAATTGTTCATGTATATTGCATATGACCCATTATTATACATAATTAGGTTACGCTAAAATTGATATTTTGGTGAACCTGAAGGAGAATAACACCACCTTTTAAATTTGTTGTTTTTCTTTTCTTTTTTTTTTTTTAAACTTTTTTTCAGTGCAGTCTTATCAGTTATTACATAAAGTTTCTGATTATCAAAAAAAATTGAGAAAATTTTAATATTTAAACAATTTAGGGAGAGAAGCTGACTTTCTCATACAACATTATAGTAAATCGATACTCCATTTTAGAACTACTCGTGCTGGGGTCGCTTTGGTTGAGGGACAAGTTGTTGCTCTTGTCTTGTCTTTTTCAAGTTTTCTTCAGTTCTTACAATGGCATCTTCCTCGAAAACTCCAAGAATGGCTTTATTCAAAAATTTCACAAAGGATTCAGGAGTTGAATATGTGCAAGCAAAAAAAGTTAATTGCACAGGATTGATTTACTATAAGGTTGTATGAATAACTGAGTTCCCTCTTTCCCCCCCCCCCCCACAAATTGTTTAAATGTTGAAATTTTTTGTCAATCAGAAAGTTTAGGGTTTTAATCGATAACATTGCACTAAAAAAAAAGTAAAAAAAAAATTGAGAATCAACCAATTTATAGGTGGTGGTAATGTTATATCGGCGAGTAGTTCCAAAATGGAGGATTGATTTACTATAACATTGTATGAAAGACTGAGCCCCTCCACCCCTAAAATTGTTGAAATATTGAAATTTTTCCAAATATTTTTGTCAACCAGGAAGTTTAGGATGTAATCAATAAGATTACACTGAAAAAAGTAAAAAAAAAAAAAAAAAAAATGTAAAACAACAAATTTAAAGGTAGTGGTAGTCTCCTTCAAGTCCGCCAATATTTTATATAAAAATTGAGATGTCGTAGAATGGGAGGGATATATCACAGAATCAGTGGTGGACCGACAAAACTCCTAACAAGAATGTTAGATTAAGAAATCCATTAATCACTTAAAACTCTGTGTTGGAAACTGAGGAAAATAGATATGGCACAAGGTCATAAGTATGGGGTACCCAGTGAGAATCAAATTCACTACTCAATTGTAACAGGTTCTAGCAAGACAAGCTGGCTAACCATTACACCACAAACAAAAGAAAATAGATTTCAGTATTTCTTTGTTTGATGTAGCAAAACTAAAAAAAAAATATTTAACTTGAATTTTTATTTTTATATTTTTAAAAGGAAATTAATATTGAGTATCAGGAAAAGACAGCAATGAGGAAGGAGGG
>JBBBDQ010000944.1:750000-825000 GCA_037127315.1 Ascarosepion bandense | reverse complement strand
TTCCAAGCCAATATCCACTGCTCCACAACGCACATCCATCACTAAACGCTTACAGCACCTGGTATTCCCAAGCGGTCACCCATCTAAGTACTGACCAGGCTCAACATTGCTTAACTTCAGTGATCTAGCAAGAACTGGTGTATTCAGCGTGATATGGCCGTAAGCCCTGTATAACATGGTGTATAGTGTAAATAGCCAAACCTTACAATGGTGGTAATGTCTGCAGATTGTGGCAAGAAGAAAAGTTGTTTCCAGAACAAAAAAAAATACTGAATGAAAGATCAGAAGTTATGTCCAGATGTAATCACACCTATAAATACATATTAGGATAATACAAACTTGGATGAAAGTGTTTTAAGATACTTAATTAACTCCTCCGTAATTTTAGAAATTTTTCAATTGTCTAAGAATTCCAGTCGTGCATTTGTAAAAAATCTCTGTTGTCCATTTGAGAAATGTTGGAAAATCAGTTATTAAATCGCCTGAAGATACCAAAGGGTTGAAACCTAGGTTGCAGAAATAACTCATTTTCAAATGAAAAATATCCAAAAGCTCTACAATGTAAATGTATTGAGAACTTTTTAATAGAACTGAGTACTGATCTAATTTAATTATGACCAAAAACTAATCCCTAGCATTCATCCTTCATGCACATATCTAGATGCACCAATATACAAATTAAAAAAAATTCAAATTAAAAAGGTAAATAGATCACTTTTTAGATGTATCCAAGTACTTTGAAATGGTGTATAATTTAGCTTTGTAGGTGAAAAGACTGAGATATTAATGTTTAAACTTTGTGACAATTTTCCAAAATTTATCTTCGTTCCAAAGGTCAAAGAGCCATATCTTGGGAACTCTTCAACCAATTTCTATCATGAAGCTCTATAAATTGTACTAAATTTGGAAAAAAAATCTGTCGGTGATGGTCAAGTCCTTGTTAATTTTACACCCAGAATGATAACTATGATTTTTCTTTTCTTTTTTCTTTTTTTTTTTTTTATTAATATACAAAGATCCTATTGACTGCCTTGGTGGATTAGATGCATATTTATTATAGTGCCCAGTTTTTAATGTTCAAGCACAAACAGAAGTGTCTCAAAATGCTGATTTTCAAGGTAGAGCTTCAAAACTTGACAGATCAAGGCCATTTTCTATTTGTCCTTGTGCCAGATTTTGATGAGACCATATTGAGATATAAATTTAGTTTTCTTCTTTTATGTGATGTCTTGTCAATATGTAGGTGATCATAGCCCTCCATATATTTTTGTTCCATGTAGCTCTTTATATTGATATTTTTTTTTTTTTATCATATCACCCTGAGCAAGGTGGTAGCACCACTGATGTGCAGGGGGCTACATAAGAGTGAAAAGATTGGAAAAGAGAAAGCCGGAAACCACATCCTAAACAGGAAACAAGGGATGAGCCTCTTCACCCGTTCAATAGACTTGGGTGGAGTGTGAACCGGGTGATAGTTTAGTCTATCTACTCCAATTGGAGGGGGAAAAAAAAGAGGAAAAGAATGGAAATGAGTAAAAGATTGGAAAAGAGAAAGAAATAAAATCATCTCAACCCAAGCAAGGCAGTACTGCCACTGGTGTGCAGGGGTTTATATAATAGGAGAGTGAAGAGAATGGAGGTCACAGTATGTGTACCAAATTTAATTTTTATAGTACTGCAGATGTTATAATTATGGAAACATGTTATGACTCTTATGGAACATCGTACTTACTCAAAAATGGAACGTAAATGAACATATTTACACACAAACAAATTTTTTTATTTAATTAATTTAAAATATTTCTGCTAAATGATTTTCATTAAACTTTTCAATTTTAGATAGGCAATATGATAATCAGCTCTTAACTAAAAAGTCTATTCACAATCAATTCTTTGGAGATTTTAATATTTTTAAAAGCTTATATATTATTAAATTATTTAATAATAAAAAAATGAAAACAATTCGTTTAAAATTTTATTATTAATCAAAAAAAAAATTTTTTTTTTTTTTCAGTGTATAATGTCCTCAATAGTTATTATTTATTCCAGTAATTAAAAGATTATCAAATTAAATTATATCAGAGTTTTATTGCAATTTTTTATTTTCCTCTTCGGAGAAGGTTTTCAGATAGTGATTGCAAACTTAAGATAAAAAAAAATAGATGATTTATAGTCCCCAATGAGTCCTGCATTGAACTAATAAAACAAAAGTTGGCAACTAATAAAAAAATTTTAACATTTCATGGATTTACGTGAAGCGGGGGTAACAGGTAAAAAAAAAATATATATTTTTATCAAGATTTTTAAAAAATAATAATTTCAAAATTAATTTCATTTGTGAATGAATACTGAAAGTTTTATTAAAATCCGACAATTATGATTTTTGCAAGAATTTCCAAATTAATGTGTTTGTAATCTAAAAAAAAGTGGCAAATGCAATCAGTTGTAAAACCGTAAAAGTTTCTTATCCGATAAATCAATCAAAACAAAACATTCTGACGAAATTTCAAAAATGTTAGAAAGGATTAAAAAAAAATTTTTAAATAATTAAAAATTACTTTGATCTTCCCTCTTAAAAATAATATGAACATTTTGAGGGAAAAAGTTTGTTTTATTAAGTTTGGGACCATTTTTAATCATACTATGCTGTTTTGACATATATGACGTCATGGAAGTACCTAGACTGGAGTCAAGTCGCCAGGTCACTATTGACTGCATTGCAGATTCTTCTTTGGATTTTGTTGAGAACCCCAAGGTGAATAGCAGGGGCATTCAACCCATGAAAGTATTTATAGTGGAGACAGAGGGAAGCCATATCTTGTCGATGAGAGAGGGAATGGAGTCAAGTCACCAGGTCACTATTGACTGCATTGCAGATTCTTTGAATTTTGTCGAGAACCCCAAGATGAATAGCAGGGGCACTCAACCAGATATGACAGCAGTACTCTATGCACGGGTGAATGGTAGATTTGTATATGTGCCTCATGGATTCAGACAATAAAAACTTCCTGGCTTGACACAGGGACCCAACCTTCCTAGCAGTAGATTGAGCTATTAATTCAATGTAATCGTTCCACTTGAGGTCAGCTATGAGAAATTTTAGTATTTTTGTTATTCTTCTCAAACCCTGTTCTATCGTCCATTTTCTCAAGATCATCAAGTATGTTAAATGCTGCTTTCCTCTCAATCGGTCCTGTGAGCATCAGATTTTCCAAAACTTCCTTCCTCAGTACGTGCAACATAAATTTCAACTGCTTCTTTTTAATATCTAAAAAAAATTTTGTAGTGAAATTTGCGCACACACGCATACACATATTAGAAGTTTTAAATAGTTTGACAAATAATAATATCTTCTACCCTAGATGCTATTGTTATAAAAAATAAATGGCCCTCATTAAATAAAATATCATTCTGCACAGGAGACAGCAAGTTGAAGTGCATATGATACAATTAATGTGTGCATATATTAGTATAAAAAAAATTCAAATAAATAAATAAAATAAATTGCATTCATTTTGTACCCCACATTCTCATTAACCATTATTTGTGACAAATTATTTCAAGCTTACAAAAACAACCCAAGAAAACTGTCCATTTTTAATTGAAGTTTCCTTTTTCTTCTCTTTTTTTCCCCAGGATTACCAATTATCATGGAATACTTCCGAGCCAACCTTATCTGCTTGTTTCCAGAAAACCGTTCTAATCTGGGTACCTTGTGCTTTTCTTTGGCTGATGTTGCCATTCAAAATACTTGATCTCTACTGGCACAAGAAACCTAGTCTGCCAATATCTTATCTCTTTATTGCAAAGACGGCAAGTATTTTTTTTTCTCTTTTCCATTTTTTCCTCATTTCTGTTTTTCCTCTCTCTTTTCTGTTTTTCCTCTCTCTTTTCTGTTTTTCCACTCTCTTTTCTGTTTTTCCACTCTCTTTTCTGTTTTTCCTCTCTCTTTTCTGTTTTTCCTCTCTTTTCCTTTTTCTTTATTAGTTTGTTACAAAAAGATCTTAACTTTCCTGCTGTTAAAATTCTGTAAAAATTAGTCTTTATTTAGATCCTGTTGCCAAGTTTGTTTCTTCTTCCTCTTTAACATCTCTCTTTAAATTACTCTCCTGTTGATATGGCCACAACTTCATCATGCAGCCTACCACATGCCCAATTGGTATTTTAATTCAAAGTTGTCTGAGATATCTTCATACTCTGACCACACCAGGAAGCAGTACAAATACTCCTGAACCATGTGAAATTAATAAGAGTTTTGATCCAGTTCACACTGGAAAAGGTCCTGGATATGATGGTAAACAGCATCTGGCAGCAGGACCCCTGATTGGGAGGTTGGGAGGAGCACAGAACCACCTCTTAATTGCTGTTCCTGGAGTGGTAGCAGCTGTTGGGGTCCTAGCTATGGGTAAATAGTTAACTGCCAAACCAAGGTCAAAATGCTATGAAAGTATAAATATAGGCTTTTATAGAAATAGATACACAAAAATAAACTTTTATAGAAAAATACATGTTTGAAAAAAAAAAAAAAATTATTTCCGTAATACATTTTTTGAAAGAAAAATTATTACCCGTAATATATTTTTGAATACAAAACTATAAGACAAATTCAGTTTTTCAAAAACAAAAGAGAAAAACATTTTCATCAAAATCTGACTACTGAACTCTTGCCCTGTTGGCTTGGGCAATAGAATATCCCAACTGTACCTCAATGGGGTCACCTGTTGGCCATGGATGGCCACCTGTGATGTCTTTAGGACAGGATCCTGGTGGCTGAGCAGTCTGTGACCTGGTTACCTAAGTGAACACATGACCTGCAACACTCCACTTTGACCCTTACTGGGATAGATGGGCGGTCGGATAGGCCCAATCCAATCAATCAGCTGGTCACATCAAGCCCTCTTTCAGAGTCTTTTGTTAGAAATCTGAATCTGAAAGGGGTGGCTGTAGGGTCAATCATGCTGAGGAGGGACTGATGTTTCCCTTTATAAATACAACACTGGGTGAGTAGTCTTCTTGGGAACGAAAACCCAGTGATCTCAAAAATTATTGGTTTCTTTTCCTCAGTTTGAGTATACTGATATATTGACTGTGTAGCCATAATTTGCCAAGGTGAATAAATTTCATCCTTGACATTTCCCATTATATGGCTCTGTCGTGAGTGGGGAGCACAGTCAATGAACTCATTAAAAATTCTTATGAATTCCAAAAACCAAAAAACCCCAAGTCAAAAATCAAAAACCACAAAGCACTTACACCTTGAAACTAATTCAGAAAATGATTCAGATGAGACTTCCTTCACTCCATTTATTGTTCTTGAATCGATAGAAGAAACCCCAATTACAAAGTTGTCCCTTTTTATCATAGGAAAATCAATCAACTCTATAATAAAACCAAAATCTGTGAAAAAAATTAGCGAATGATACTTTATTAGTAGAAGTAACAAAAAAAAACATATTCAGATCTTCTATTAAAACAAAAATCATTTCATAATCTGACAATAAAATCTTACTCCCACAATTCTTTGAATTCATCAAAAGGGTGTAGTAAGAAGCCCTGGTCTTTATATTTGCACCCTAGATGAGATAAAATCCAACCTCAGGCTTCAAGGTGTCATTGGCACTTGCAAAATCCCCATTAAAAAAATTATAAAATAATACAAACTCATACATACATACATACATACATACATACTCACCTTCAACACTTCAAGAATCCCAGCAAAGATGAAGATAGGATGCACTATAACTAAAGTAAATGTGTGTGTGTGTGTGTGTATGTATGTATGTATATGTATATATATATATATATATATATATATATATATATATACATCCCAAATCTTCTCCAATGTTTCAACTGCCAAAGATTTGGGCACCACAAAGAAAAATCCACCAGGCCTCCAGTCTGTAAAAGGTGTGGAGAAAGTGGAACAGACCACATGAACTGTGAAAAACCACAGAATTGCCCAAACTGCAAACAAAACCATGCTGTTGATTCAAAAGAATGTGAAATCCAGAAAAAAAGAGAAAAAATAACAGAAATTAAACACACCCAAAATATTTCATACCCTGAAGCTAGAAAAATTATCGAAGACTCTACAGCAACAACAACGTATGCCAGTATATCCAAACTCACCAGCAACCCAATTCAAACCCAAGCAGTTGTCCATCATGGAATGATAAATCTATTTAAAGAACTTAAATCATTAGTGGAATCACTAAAAGAAAGTATAAACATCCTATCAACCAAGCTTCCTGTTGAATCAGTTCTAAAGAAAAGCTCTGAACCTCCAGCTAATGAAACTGATGTTCCACAAAAAACCCCAAGCATCCTTACTACCACAACCAAAACTAATGAACCTCTTCCCACCTGCCTAAAAATAAATAACATCAAAAGCCCGTAGCTAACTCCAAAAGAAAGATCTCCTAGGGAGAAGGAATATAATAAACATAAAACAAGAACACACTAATTGAAACAAAAGACAGATTGGAACTAATGGAAATGGAAGAAAATTCTTCAAAACAAAACATCCACTGCACCACAATGCACATCCATAGAAAATACTACAAATTGGATAACCTAAAGGGTCTATTCTAAAATACTAACACAAGTAATATCATTAAAGAAATTGGGATCTACAGGAAAATCTTTAAAAAAAACAAATACAGTTCCTGGAAAATAAATATTGCCAGCTATATATTTTTTGAAAAAGAAAATATATATTACCAGCTATACATTTAAAAAAAAAAACATTACTAGCAATACATAATTGAAAGAAAGCTATTACCAGAAATACAACTTTCAAAGAAAAAGAATTTTCCAGAAACAGATATATGAAAATATTACCAACAAAAAATTTTGTCAGCACTGAAAGACCCACTGAGGCCGATATGCCATAATTCCCGAATCAAATCAAATCACAAAAGAAAATAATCAACTAGCCTTCCTGGATGTACTAATAAATTGCACAGAGAATGGATTCAAGACATCTGTACATCACAAGCCAACCATCACTGGACAATATCTCAACTTCCCACCATACATACAGTGTAAAAAAAGGAATCATCTGATGTTTACAATACCAGGCAAAAATGGCACCGCAGACATTTAATGACCAAAAATATGTTTTAATGGTGGCAAAATTAAACACTGAAAAAGTTACTGAAACCAAATAAAATAAAAAAGAATATAGGGATTGTTAACTATGCTGACTCTTGTGGTTCTACCAAGAATTGAACTCGCCATCCTTGGCTAACAAATTTCTGAAGGTATTAAATTCCTACTCCTCAGCTTAATGAATGTGTTCTAAGCAGTGGCAGTAGCAGGATTGTCTCCCTTCCTGTCAAAGTAGATTTAATCTTTAGGTATTATTTAAGTTTATTGAAATTTCTCCTTGAGATGAATTTTTTTTTCTGTTGTTTGGTGAAATGCTGTCACTCAGTTTATTGATCAAGATCCTGTTTTAACAGGAACAGTGAAAAGAGAATTTGTCTATGAATATAAAATTTGTTCAAGTAAACATGAACAAAATACCTGTAAAAACCATAGCCGGACAGTTTTAAATATTACAACAATATAAGAATATATGTTATATGGAACATCAATCAACTCTATAATAAAACCAAAATCTGTGAAAAAAATTAGCGAATGATACTTTATTAGTAGAAGTAACAAAAAAAAAACATTCAGATCTTCTATTAAAACAAAAATCATTTTATAACTTGACAATAAAATCTTACTCCCACAATTCTTTGAATTCATCAAAAGGGTGTAGTAAGAAGCCCTGGTCTTTATATTTGCACCCTAGATGAGATAAAATCCAACCTCAGGCTTCAAGGTGTCATTGGCACTTGCAGAATCCCTATTAAAAAAATTATAAAATAATACAAACTCATACATACATACATACATACATACATACATACGTACTCACCTTCAACACTTCAAAAATCCCAGCAAAGGTGAAGATAGGATGCACTATAACTAAAGTAAATGTGTGTGTGTGTGTGTGTGTGTGTGTGTGTGTATATATATATTTTTTGATACACTCATAGACAAAGACATAAGAAACGATATTCAGAAGTTTCAAGGTTGCAGTTCTTACAATAGTGCAGAAAATCGATTATTTATATATATATATATATATATATATATATATATATATATATATATATATATGGCAAGATGTTTGTGTGTGTGTCTGTTTATCTGCTTGTATGTCCTTTATACAAATCCACAATTTTTATCCGATTTTCACCAAACTTCACACAAATATTCTTTAGTCTGAGCTCCAGGACCATGGATCAGTTTTAAAGCTTCATTACACTCAAGCAACGACGGGCTATACTGCTAGTTGAATATAAATGAAGGAATTGAGTGTAACATTTCTTTTATTGAAAAGGCTTGAAAGGCAAATTCTTATATTGTTAAATGTTCTAAATTGGCAAGCTATAAATATTCACCTCATGGAATGAGCAATTAAATCTATTTGTAAGTCTCTGAAAATTCCTTCCTCCCCCCTCTCCCCCTCCCCCTCTCTCACACACATACAGACATTCACACAATGAAACAATTGCATGTAAAAAAAATTAAAACATAAATATGAGGTCAATGCAGCAGAGCAAAACCTTCACATTATGTAAAAAAAAAAAAAAAGAGAGATAAAAGTTGGGCTACACATTGCACAGAAAATACTGGTTTTTCATTCAATCACTAAAGTTAAGCAGTGTTTTGTTTGGTCAGTACTTAGATGAAATACCTCATGGGAATAGCAGGTGCTATAAGTGACTTCCTAAAATCTGAAAAATGTTTTGGCTTTAAATAACAGACTTAAAGGCAAATAAACAAGACAACAATTCACAAAAAGATAATAAAATAAAATGAAAAGAACCTAAATAATCAAGACCATATAAATACTCAGTGAAGAACAAATTCACAAACAAAGAAAACAAACAATATAGAAAGTATGGTAAATTTTCATTTTAGGTTCCGAAGGCTCTTCTCCCTTCAAATTAATCTAAAATAGCATTATTTCTGTGCAAATGTATATACTGAACTCAAATCAACAATTAGTTATTGAAGAAACCTACCTTTATTGATCTGAACGTCCAGAAAAAAATCAAACTACATCTCGCTCATTTTGTCTCCCATAACTCTAACGCAGTCATGTAATCAACTGCTGAATGACTTTCAGTGTAGGCAACAAACTTTGGCTTATTTTCCGCCTGTTTACTTCCTGTAATGAAAGCAATACGCAATTTTTTTTCTATGCGTATTACTTTCATTACAGGAAGTAAATAGACGGAAATTTCAGTAAAGGAAGTAAATACGCCGAAATTTGTTGCCTACGCCGAAAGTCATTCTGCAGTTAATTACATGACTTTGTGAGAGTTATGGGAGACAAAAAGTGCAAGATGAAGCTCGTTTTATTTTTTTATTTTTTTTTTTGTTTTTGTTTGTTTGTTTCTGGTTGTTAAGGTCAATAAAGGTAAATAATTGTCAATAACTAATTGTTGATTTGAGTTCAGTATATACATTTGCACAGAAATAGTGCTATTTTGGATAAATTTGAAGTGGGGAAAGCCTTCGGGACCTAAAACGAAAATTTACCGAAAGTATGGAATATATGGAAATAGATGACCAAAAACATAGTCATCCTTAAGATCCACTCACTAAAATAAAATAATTATCACTCAAATGGACAAACAGAACACAAGCATCATACAATGGAACTGTAGAGGTGTTAAACCAAACTATAAGAAAATCAAACAACTCCTTACAGATTACAATTCAAATATAATCTGCTTACAGGAGTTTTTTCTCAAAGAAACTGACATCTCCTTTAAAAGATATGAAACTTACCACAAAATAACACGAGAGAATAGGCCAAGTGGTGGGGTACTTCAATAGTGGTTAAAAAATCAATACCCCATGAAAAACTACAATTAAACACCAATCTACAGACCATGTCAGTAAAAGTTTCAATCCATTGAACAGTAACCATATCAGTCAGTTAAGTGCCATACGTGATACACGCTTGGGTGATCATGTCTCTATCGAGACATGACTGACTGGGCAGAAGATTATCCCGCAGTAGGTTGCCATTGCTTTCTGCGGTAGACTGGTTGCTGACCAAGGCTTTAGAACCCAATCTGTCCTGTTATTTAACCCATAACTGGAAGGAAGAGACGGATTAATACCTTTCCCAAGGGTATTTGCGCATAAGTGAATACAATGAATTCAGCTGGAATTTGAACTCGGCTCCCCGGCTTCTCATTCCGAGCCGATATCCACTGTACCACAGCGCACATCCCAACCATATGTTCAATTTATATTCCTCCAAAACACAGACTGGATAAAACTGAAATAGAAAGGCTAATTGGCCAACTTCCCACTCCCTTTCTATTAATAGAAGATTTTAAGGCACGTAGCAAAATATGGGGCTGGAGGAACCCCCTAATCAAACTGGTAAAATTCTAGAATCTCTGCTAGAATCATCTGAGCTATGTATACTTAATAACCAGATGCAGAAGCTTACAAAAAAATTCTGACTACAAATCACTAAGGAGGGAGGACTGCAGGAGGAGCATTAAATCTGCCGAGAAAATTTGTTCTCTCAGTTTAAACATTTTTTGCTCATTTCAAATTTTGAAGTTTAAAGTTTTACAATAAAAATTTGAAAGAAAAAACTATAAATTATGATTTTTGTATAACAAATTTTAAAAATTTTTTGTCTCAACTTTCTTATCAAGTTGAAAACTGCAAAATTTCACCCAAGTTAAAATGTGTCTATGACAAAACATTTGGATATTACAGAGAAGACAAATATTTTTACATGGCCCAAATAAAATTTTATTTTTTAATTGATTTATTATCAAAAGAAATGTTTAGCTTAATCACTAATGTGCTTTGAATCATATTAAAAAGATTCAATGTGTCAGCTGTTGAAATGAAACTTACATGAACAGTCAAAGTTACCCTTTCGTGTTGTTCTTGCACTTTTCTCAGGGTTGATAATGGGATTTTGCCTAATGTTTTGGCTGGTTCGATCTAATAAGTATTGCTTCCATTAATATTAATTTTCATTTACTACATGATGACATTACATTGGTAAGGATTTTTCACTCACGTGAAGCCTGCATTTTTAGTTATACCCTGTTAAAATTGGCTTGTAGACCAATAGCACGTAAGACAGCAAATTTTCTAATTTCCAACTGTGACACCTTTTTTTGACCGGGGCTGGCTGGTTGTGACACTTGTTCTTGTCGACGGTCGTGACAGCACCAGTTGTGCCACTGCCACCCGGTTGGCCAGTTGGTTTGGCCACCGTTGCTGGTTGTGATGATCTTATCTCAAAAGCTAGTTTTCAAGACATCTATTACAACAACGGACCACTACCTCTGTTGTGATTTGATCTCAGAAAGTCGCGTTGTGCAAATCCAGTAGCCATCTTTCCACCAGAACCAGTCCGGACACTGGTGTACACTTGTGGTTAAAAATAAACACGGCACAAAAAAAGCATTAAATGAATAAGGTTGAACACGCCTGGAGAGTTATAAAGAATGTCTTTATATATAAAAAACCAATTATTAGTCACAGGAGCAGATAATACAGTTGTTGGAATGACTATACAGTCATCGGAAAGCCAGTTTACAACGGAGAGAGAGAGTTTGTTTTCAAAATCTCCGAGCTTCCAATCTTCAAAATAAGAATGTCTTTTCTAAGTTTTGTGACAGTAATTAAAGTAACAGAACTCTTCAAATTCTTGTTAAGGTCTTTTCACATATTCTCTAAAATTGGAGCTGTCCGTTCTGTAGGTAATGTTAAAAAATAACAAAGTTCTTTCAGGTTCTTGTCAGAACTTGACAGGATTTCCCGAATCAGAAGCAGGTAATGGCAGCAATGTGACAGCGGTGGTGTGGAGGTTGGTTTATCCTTGTCGTCTGGAAGCTCGCTCCCAACTCAACTTCTAAAAATTATAGCAGCACAGGCTTTTTGTCAAGAATAATCAGAAATTTCAATTCTCCCAAATAAATTTTAAAACAAAAGCATCCTTTCAGGATTTCTCAGAGATGCATCATTCAACATTCACCGATTAACTTAAAAAAGTTAATCGGTGAATCGGTGGCAGGCATCATTCAACATTAACTTTTAGCCATGAATTCTATGGTAGGCGACAGCCGTGGGTCATGGCTCCCCAGTTGGAAACATTTTTCCACAGTCATTACATTTCGACTATAATTCCAGAAACTCACTCTAACTCTGATTTTTCTCACCAAGTCCAGATTTTTATAACCATCCCCAATCCTCTCGGGGGATTTGGCCGTCTCAAAGCTTTTGACCAATGAGACCGTTTTCCACCCACACGATTTGCAGGGAGCCATGGCTCAACGAATGAAATATCAACAGCTCACATGATGTCATCTTTGAATTTTTCAATTCCCTCAATTTTCTGTTCTCAGGAACAACTATTGGGGATTTGACCCTGCTTGACCTCATCAAGCAAATCCTGACATTTTATTATGACTGCAACCATTTTGTCAAATTTCCACTTAGCCCAAAATAATGCATATCGTTTATAAAATGGAAAGAAAACTATATTTCCCTCTCTCTCTTTCAAATTGTCAGCTAATTTATCTACTCCCCGAAGTACATGATAGTATTAAAATAGTGTTTTTTTTACCTAGGCTCACATCGCAAATTACAATAAAGCACAACTAATAATATCACTAATACTAATTCCTCTCTCTCTGTTGTATGAAACCAAACAAAAAAAAATATACCAGCAGGAGATAGTATTATAAATGAATAGTGTCATTTTGAATGGTCATAACTTGGTAGCTAATTGAGCTACCAAAATAAATTTGATACCATTGTTTATGTTTTGCAAAAATCTATATGCCTATATGAAAAGTTTTTAGATATAATGAAAATAAAATTTTGGTTTGGGATACCTATTTAAACAAGAGGACGTGCGTGGGTGGTGCAGTGGATATCGACTCAAAACAGGAAATCGAGGAGCCGAGTTCGAATTCCAGTTGAATTCCTTGCATTCACTTACGCACAAATACCCTTAGGAAAGGTATTAATCCGTCACTTCCCTCCAGGTATGGGTTAAATAACAGGACAGATTGGGTTCTATAGCCTTGGCTGGCAACTAATCTACCGCAGAAAGCAATGGCAACCTACTGCGGGATAATCTTCTGCCCAGTCAGTCATGTCTCTTTTGAGACATGATCACCCAAGCGTGTATCACATATGGCACTAAACTGACTGATTTAAACAAGAAAGAAAAACAGACAAATGAAAATGGACGCTGTTTATATACATTTCTGCAAAAAATGAGCCTACCACTTTGATCTAGAAGTAAAAGTAAACGGACACTTAATTCCCATAGTCTAACAGATAAAATATCAAGGAATTATATTAGATAACAAATTTAACTTCAAGGCAAAGATTGATCACCTTAAACCAAAATGCCAAAAGGCTTTGAAGATTCTAAAAGTAATACGAAAACTGAATTAGGGTGCTGATCAATAAGTGCAACACATAAATCCAATCTTAAAAACTACAAACCATACAAAATCAAGGACTGAGATTAAGTCTTGGCTCCTTCCAGACCTCACCCATGCAAAGTCTCTATACAGAAGCCAATGAACCATCTCTATCTCTGAGATAGGAAAAATTATCCCTTCAATATACGCTAAAACCACAGTCCAACCCAAATAGGCTTACGGCCTATCACGTTGAATACGCCGGTTCTTGCTTGATCACCGAAGTTAAGCAACGTTGAGCCTGGTCAGTACTTAGATGGGTGACCGCTTGGGAATACCAAGTGCTGTAAGCGTATAGTGACGGATGTGCATTGTGATGCAGTGGATATCGGTTCGGAAAGAGAAATCGGTGAGCCGAGTTCGAATTCCAGTTGAATACCCTGCATTCACTTAAGCACTGGTACCCATGGGAAAGGTCGTCCCTTCCCTCCAGTTATGGATTAAATAACAAGGGTAGGACTTAGGGACCATGCCCTTAAAAACAAATCCCAATGAATCTTGATACTCGAAAAGAAAAAAGTATTACTAGATACAAAACTTATAAAAAAAAAGAAACAACAATAAATTGTTGAAAGAAGAAGGTATTACCAGCAATAAATAAATAAAATTTGGTTGGCAATAAATGACCTGCCGAGGTTGATTTGCCATCAAAACAAAACAACCAACCAACCAAAATAATTTAGCATCCCAAAAAAAACATATGAACCTCAATTTTTTCAGTTCTATAGAAATAAGCAAACAGCCACCGCTTCACTTGAACTTTGAATTAACAAAGCACGAGAACAAATAAAGATCTTGATAATGTAACACCAGTCATAGTAAATAAGGTAGCTCGATGGACAATCTGCCAACCTCACATTGATTTAACAATGACACAAAGAAAAAAGAAACAATCAACAAAAGTAGGTAGGGAGAATTAAGAGAAAAATATCGTTACTATAAACCATTCTACACAGATGGTTAAAAAATTCTAGATAGCATAAGCGTGGCAGCCACAGACAGTCATAGACAAATCAAGAATCATTCCTATATTCAAGAAATCTGAGAAACTCGTCATCACTTAAAGCAAAAAATAATATTGGCTTGGATTCCTAGCCAGATTGGCATCAAGTGAAATCATGAAGTCGATACACTGGCAAAAGAGGCCAAAAAAAATGAAAATAACCAAAATGAAACTCCCCTATAGAGATTATAGAAACAAAATTACACAACACATCAAAAGAAAATAGCAAACAAGTTGGGACATGTTCCCAAACTATATGAGCCTCAGCTGACAATAAGGAGAATATAGAGGCAGTGTCTGATTGTAAACAAGATATACTGCCCTTTACAATAAGAATTGGATACACTCACCTGATATACATGATCAAGACAGAATCTAAACCTATGCGTACTCGCTGCAGCCAAATTCTCACCATCATGTATGTCTTGGTAGAATGTAAGAAGCACAAAAAAATACATAATTCATATTATCAATTAAAAAAAATTTTTTTTTTTAATATCACCCTGAGCAAGGCAGTAATGCCACTGATGTGCAAGGGTCTATGTAAGAGTGAAAAAATTGGAAAAGATAAATCCGGAAACCACATCCTAAACAGGGAACAAGGGATGAGCCTCTTCACCTGTTCAATAGACGTGGGTGGAGTGTGAACCGGGCGATAGTTTAGTATTTCCAAAAATATACCTACTGCCAAAATATTAGAGTATCTAAGAAAAATAAGATACCTTCAATTTATATAGAAAGTAGAGCTTAGACTTTGAATCATACAACTTAGATTTTGAAATAGTTTTTGAATAAAACAAATAATCAATTCTTCTTGTCAATTACCATCTTCAAAAATTTAAATGCAACGTCAGTCGTCATCTTCTGTCTCCTTGAATCTTGTTCTTTTTATTGTTCTTTCTCCGCAGTAACATTTTCTCAGTTTTTTTCTTACTTTCCTGTCAACTACAATCTTCAAAAATTTAAATGCAACATCAATCGTCATCTTCTGTCTCTTTGAATCCTGTTCTTTTTATTGTCCTTTATCCTCAGTAACGTTTTCTCAGTTTCCTTCTTGCTTTCCTGTCAACTATGATCTTCAAAAATTTAAATGCTATCACTGTCTTTGTCTGTCTTCTTTTTTTTATCATCCTCTCTGTTTCTTTCAGTCTCAGTAGCCCCTTGCTTCTCTGTGGTTTTTATTGCTTTGTTTGGGGTGAAAAAATTTGGGGGAAAAAAAAAACACTATGAGGAATGTATAAAATCTATATATATATATATATATATAAAATGCAATCTGTGAATCTGTGTGTGACTCTTCCCTATGCACGCCTACATTTTTTAAGCTACGCCATTCAAACTTTCTAGGGACACATATCTACAGGGAAGCCAGGTCGACACATACTTTTTGAGCTTAAGTTCAGCAATTTTCCTTTCGCAATTTTTGGCCAATGGAGCCGATTGTTTACATTTGCTCCAGAAAAACATCTAAGATGGTTACTAGATCACGTCACAGAAATCAAATCACATGTATCAAACACAACTAAAGAAAAATGAGACTTTATATTTAATATTTATTCTGACGTTTTAAAAATTCATTTGATCAATAAAAAAACACGTGAATATTTTCCCCCGTAATTTTGAAACAAAAAAAATGTTTTTTCAAACAAGTGCCAATGGTTAATTTAATTATTTAAGTCTCTTTTTTTCTTTTTTTTTCTTTTTTTTTTTTCAGATTTAATATTTTATACTTCAGAAAAATAAAATTAAAAAAAAAGAATAAAGCTCTTTTTATCGTTGAATATTTCATGCAGGAAATCAAGTGTCTGTAATTTGTATGGCATTACTGTAACTTTTTCCTCTAAAATTAAATGTCTAAATTTTTAAATATTCTTCGAAAATGTCTGAAATTCATTTAGTCAACAAAGAATGTAAATATTTTTCCCTGTAATTTTGAAACAAAAACAATGTTGTTTACAATGTCACACAAAATATTAACTCACGTTTATGCAAAACAAAAGAAAATAGTTTTTTTGGGTTTTTTTGGGTTTTTTTTTTATGGAATTTTTTGAACAATGTTTAATCAACAATTTTTATATAATTAATTTTTTATATAACTGAGTTTTAAAGTGAGGCGGTGACTACAAGTACTCTTAAATCGCAACAAACTGCATTAATCATCTAATTAAAAAATGTTCTGAGTTGCACGGGCAACACCAGGCTATGATGCTAGTTATATCTAATATACAAAATGGATATATTTGGATGCACATCTCTTGTTACTTTAACATACAATGGATTATTCCAAATCTCATAATAGTTGATACAAGTGAAAATACTTTTCATGCATTAATTTACTAAATTCATTGTTACTATAACAACAAAGGTGAGGTTAGCATTTTGAATAAGTATGTATCGTCCATGCGTTGAATATTGCTGCCACATCTGATATGGTGTTTCTGCTATGTATTGCAAGATTTTTGATAAAATACAAAATATCTGCAATGTTATAAGTCTTGTTCTGGCAACTTTACAAATAAAGTGTAATACTAGATTGGCACTTAGGTCTCATTGAAATTGCCTTTTGTATATGCCAGTTCTATGCTAATTGCTTCTTTTTTTACACTTCTTACTTTTGGAACTCTCTTTTGGACTTCTGCTTTCTTGTCAATTACAATCTTTAAAAACTTAAATGCAATCACCATCTTCTGTCTTTTTGTTTGTTTGTTTGTTTGTTTGTTTGTTTTTTTCTCTCAGTACCTCCTTACACCTTAGTGACTTTTATGGCCTTGCTTGGGATTAAATGTTTTTGAAAACATAAAATAAATAAAATCCATTTTATAATTACTATTTAATTATTAAATTCTATTAACTATCTAAAATCCCTTCTCATGCAACATAGATATATTAGGACATAAATCTCCTGTCACTTCAAGATATAATGCATGATTCCAAATCCTATACATACTACTATTATATTAATAAGTAGTAATTAGTCAGGGATCAGTTTATTACTTTATAACAATAGAAAACAGATCCCCCCCCACTTTAGATCTAACAAGCTTTAATTGTATGTTTCTGATTATATTAATTTGTACTAATTCTAGGGGGATTAATTTATTACTTCATAACAATAGAAAACCAATCCTCCACTTTATAACCAGTATAAGCCTTGTTTCCAACTATTATATTCAGTCAGTTCAGTGTCATATGTGATACGTGCTTGGACGATCATGTCTTAAGAGATACATGATTGACTGGGCAAAAGATTTTTCTGCAATAGGTTACCATCACTTTCTGCAGTAGACTGGTTGCCAACCAAGATTATAGAACCTAATCTGTCCTATTCAACCAATAACTGGAAAGAAGAGACAGATTAATACCTTTCCCAAGAGTATATGCGCATAAGTGAACGCAGCAAATTCAACTGGAATTTGAACTCCTCTTTCCAGTTTCTTATTTCGAGCTAATATCCCCTGCACCACAATGCACATCAAACAAATATATCAAGCCTAAAATAAAATTGCTACTTATATTTGGGAAATAAACTAATAATCCTAATCGATCAGATGTGATACTCCAAATAATTTTTTTTTTATTATTATTTTGCTCCTGATTTCCATTTTATTACTCTTAAAAGAAACGTCTTTTATTTTCTACAGGTAAATGTCTTTTATTTTCTACAGGTAAATGTCTTTTATTTTCTACAGGTAAATGTCTTTTATTTTCTACAGGTAAATGCTGTATTACTGCTGATTCTTTCTCTAATTGAGCTGTTTTATGCTGTGGCACACTTGGGCGAAAAGAACATGCTTCCAGTTGTCGATGTCGTCTCGCCCACAATCTTAGCCCTAACATTGGTAAGTCAGACATCGTTTTCAGGTTGGATTTCATTCTACTCAATCCCTTGCACTAAATAAAACTCTTGGCTTCATGTTTTATGGATAACTATTTTTTCTTCTTCTTTGTAAGTGCCTTTGCATACTGACAGTAAAAAGAGTTAATTTTCATTGTCGTAAATACTACTCCCAAAATTTAAATAACCTATAAATTTTAGTTCAAATTTCATTCGTTGAAGGAATAATTACATGTGCTCGGTTGTGAAGGACCCCCTAAGTAGGCCTAGCATAGGAATAACAACACGATGGAAACCATTATTAAATAAAGAGAAAGGCTACAAGAAGACTTTTGTTTTTACCTTATTTTTGATCCTGCATTGTCAGATCTTTGTCATAGATTGACAATCCAAAATTATGATAAAAAGCAACAAATTAAAATGAAAGTAAATAAGTCAAAAATGAGCACTTCCACTGCTATGAACATTCTTACAAAACTTTATCGCCCGTTTCACACTCTACCCACGTCTATTGAACAGGTGAAGAGGCTCATTCCTTGTTTCCTGTTTAGGATGCGGTTTCCAGTTTTCTCTTTTTTAATCTTCTCACTCTTATGTAGCCCCCTGCACATCAGTGGCATTACCGCCTTGCTTGGGGTGATATGATTAAAAAAAAAATACAAATTCAACATTGCCTGCTGTTGATATATGCATACATTTTCAAGAGAGTATGAGATGTCAGTCCTTAAGCCTTTTTGTAATAGATTAATTATCACTATTTCCAAATCAACGTAGGCACAACAAGATAAAATATGATGTAATGTATTTTTCTGTGTTGGGGGATGTCATTTACCTTCATTTCTACTTCAGAGAATTCAATTGAAACTAAAATGTTTGCAACCATGAGAAATTGCCGCCATCATCATCATCACCACCACCACCACAATAATAATAATAATAATAGTCATTTATTTCCAGTAAATGGAAGTTTTCTATTTTTCCCCCCAAATGGGCCAGAACATGAAAATGTTAATAATGGTTGAAAATGCTTCATTTTATAAAAAATAAGAATTTACAGAAGGTATTAAGACTTTATTTTATTTATTTATTTATTTATTTTTTTCTCAATCTTACTACAATATTCTGGCTTGCGCTTTATCATGTGTACAAGGTTTTTTTTTTTTTGGTTTTTTTTAGTAGGTGGGGTAATGTTTACCAATTCTCTTAAATAATGCACTAATGCAAGTAAATCAAATTTTTTTTTTCCCCCCTCAATGACAAAGATTGAGACGACTGTCGTTTGCTCAGATATTTTTTCTATGGTTTGTATCTACTATCTGGAAAAGAAAAAAATCCTCTGTTACACATTTTATGCCTTAAGAAGGTTAAAAATAGGTTGACTGAAACATGGTACCAAACAGTAAAAAGAATGAGATCAACAACTCTTAAAATGTCTATTTAAATTTGAACTAATATCTTCATCTTTGTTATCATCACATTTTCATCACTGTACTCTCCAGACTTCTTCAGGCGTTTGCTGATCTAGACATCCTTTCTTTCTAATTTCTAACAGAACATTATATTCTACAGCGGTTGATGTCTGAAGGAATCCACACATGGGTTAGGCTATGAAAGGGTCCCCTCAGTAGGCTTGACATAGAAATAAAAGCAATATGGGAGCCATGAGAAATAACATCAAGGCTTCAACAGCAGCATCAGCAAGTAAAGAGAAACCTCAGTGAATGCAGTCAAACATGACAAGCCGCTGCAGGGTATACAGCAGGCAGATTAGATTTAAGGCTCCAAGGGACCATAACCTAGTTGATTAAAATGTTGGTCTATGAATTTGGCAGCATAGTAATTCAGAGCCCAATCCTTGAGCCAGGTAAAACTGACTTGGACTTGGTGGAAATAAGGCAAGCAATAACTGAACAGTCAGTTGGTTAAGTGCCATACGTGATACATGCTTGGACTATCATGTCTCGAAAGTGACATGACTGACTGGGCAGAAGATTCTTTTCACAGTAGGCTGCCATTACTTTCTGCTGTAGACTGGTTGCCAACCAAGGCTATAGAATCCAATCTGTCTTATTTAACCCATACCTCGAGGGAAGAGACATTAATATCTTCCCAATGCTATTTGCTTATAAGTAAATGCAACGAATTCAACTGGAATTGGAGCTTAATTTTCCGATTTCTTGTTTCAAGCTGATATCCACTGATTAGAATGAGACAAAATATTAAATGAGAACAATTAACCATCATAGATTAAATAAAGGGTCCAATTCGAAATAAAGGGTCCAATTCGAAATTCCCAGAAGGTTACCTGGATCAACAATGACCTGAAGAGAACAACTGTTGCAACATTGTGAAAACACAACAAAGATGAGGATAATAGTCTAAATGTAAATAATAATTAATCTCAGAAACTTTTCAAATGATGTATTTCCAAAAAAAAATTTTTAAACTTTAACCTAGAAATTTAATATATTTAAAAATTCTTTGATGGGCAATGTTTCTTATCAAAATATATTTGTCCATTCAACAACAACCATCTGTTTCTAAAACAAGAATAATGTCTAAATTTTTCAGGTACTTTCCATTCTAATCCTTCATATTGAAAGGAAAGCAGGCGTCACGTCTTCTGGGGTTCTGACAGTGTTCTGGTTCTTACTTCTTCTGGGAGGTTTTTTCAGATTCCTGGCTAAAGTAAAGCAAGTTCTTGATACGGTAAGGTTTCATTGATTTGTTGTTGTGATTGATTTTTTTTTTTTTTTTTTTTTTTGCTGGGGGTGGGGCTTATCAACTTTTTACAGTTTATTTAAAGTCATAAAATATTATATTCTAAGAATTTTTTTTTTGGAGATAATGATTTACTGACACTAGTTTAACTAATTAACCCATAGTTGAGAGAAGTAGATTCATGCCTTTCCAAGGGTATTTACATGTAAGTGAATATAACAAACTTGACTGGACTTGGAGCTCAGTTCTACAATTCTCGATTCCAAGCAATTATCTATTACAATGCCAGTACATCCAATCTTACACCTGGTATTCCAAAGCAGTCACCCATCAGGGTACTGACCAGGCTCAACATTGTTTAACTTCAGTAAGAGCAACAGGTAATCAAAGAAAATGACACGTGAACAATTTAGATATATTTTGATTCTGCAGACAAATATGGATGATCAGACAAATCTTATAATATATGAAAATGACTTCCGTTGATTTACACTTGATGTGCGAAGGACCTTTAAAGGATCAGAATATAAATGACTTTTTGTTATACAGCAGCTGACATCCCTCTAGCACTCTCAAAAATGGAATGGTCTATGAATCAAAATAGCTATATAAATAAAAAGTAATAGTAGTTAGAAATTCGGAGTGTCATTGATGATTATTATCAGACTGTGCTCTCTCCGACTTCAACAACTCTACCTCTCCATTCTTCTAATCATTGTTGTTCTGTCATATGTGTTTGTCTTGTTTGTACTTAATATCCATTAGTACGGATATTGTGCTGTAGATACTTCACACACCATCTGGTATTGGACTGCCACCTCTGAGATACAACCCTTCTAATTAATTCAATTGATTTGAACTATCACTGGCGGGGAAACTTGGCTTTATTGAGGATTTGACGAAATGGTCAAGTCAAGCATCATACATGATACACGAATGGGTAATAATGTCTTTTTTGATTCATGACTGCCTAGGCAGAAGATTTTTGACTAATTCTATTGATTTGGACTATTACTGGAAAAGATCCAACCAGATTTGTTTTTTCTCTAAGGAGCTGATGCAAGACATTGCTTACTGAGGATTTTTAGTGGATACTCTATATTTTACATATGAGCGCCCCATTTTTATGTAATAAATAGTTTGTATTATGTCTATCGGCCTGCCTGTGCAGTTGAGAAATCTCAGTAAAGAATAATTCATTGTAAAGGAAACCATCCTTTGATTTAGCATGCTTTACTACTTGGTCACAAGGAACAACACAGCAAAGAAGCACATCCTTTTCATTCTAAAAGTATCCGATCAGAAATAAATCCATTAATTCTTTAGAAATTGCTTTGTTTACATTTCGGATATGAAACTGAACAGATATGAGGTTTTCGAGAAAATAGTTTGGGTGGAAACAATGTGGGAAAATAGAACCTTGCTTGCTGCAGCATCCTTCATGGCAGAACGCTAAAGGCTACCAAGTCGAACTGGGTTCCACTATGAAAGAAGAAACGGATATTCATAATGATAGACGGAAATTCAGGGACTGCTCAGTGATGGTGGAACATTACGAGTTTGGTTTTTGAGATAGCGAATGTGACTAGCCATCTTTTTCCTCATTGAGATGATCTTAAAGCAAGATCAGAGAAGAAATCGGCTACCAGACTCAGGTCATCTAGATTTCTGAAGGTGTATATCTATATGCGGATGTTCATTGTGGAGCAGTGGATATTGACTCGGAACGAGAAATCAGGGAGCCGAGTTCAAATTCCAGTTGAATTCCTTGCATTCGCATACACAAATACCCTTGGGAAAGGTATTAATTAGGTACCTCCACTTTTTCAGCAGAAATTTTCGATACCTACTTTTAAAATTAAATTTTTAAAATAAAAAAACATTCTTAAAGATATCATTTTAAATTTAATAAAAAGCTTAATGATTAAATTTATTATTTCCATTAATTAAAAAATTCGTGTGTATTTCATATAGAAATTATATAGATTTGAATGTCACATTTAATTTCGATTTCTTAAAATTTTCTTAAAAGCAGCCATTTTCTTAAAATTAAAAAATTTGTAAACAAACACAAATTATCGATTTTTAAAATATTTCAAAAGATTTCTGACACTTTATTTTAGTAAAATTTGAAAATCGAAAGTTTAATTTATCTGATTTGAAACAAATATTACTTATAGCATAAAAAAGTAATATACAATGGATTATTAACAATTGATCGTGTTTATCAGATCGAAGGTTTGAGGAATTGTTGACAGACATAGTGATGACAGCTGCTACAGGTGACCAGAAATGACAAATTTTCATAGACATCTATAATTAAAAAAAATTAAAAATAACATGAAGAAGCAAAAAATTAACACCTTGATTTGGAATTTTATTTTTATAAATAAAATATTATTTAATCAGTAATTGTTAATGAACTTTAATTAACATTAAGTAAAATAAAAAACTAGTTTTCTATTTCAAAAAAAAAAACATGAGAACTATTCAACAAAAGAATTAATAGAAAATGAAAAACCTAATTTCAAATAAGCAGGAAATAAAGTTTAAAAATAATTTAAATTAAACATTATTTTCAAAATTAGTTTAAATGTCTTTCTTTATCACAATTAAAATAACTGTCATGAGACTTAGAAAATATGTTTTTCTATTTCTAGAAAAATTGTGAACACAGTTGAAAAGTCAAACTATTCAACAAAATTAATAGAAAATGAAAACCTAATTTCAAATATGCAGGAAATAAAGTTTAAAAATGACTTAAATTAATTAAACATTATTTTCAAAATTAATTTAAACGTTTTTCTTTATTAAAATTAATATAACTGTCATTAAAATAAAAAAATACATTTTTAAAAGTCTTTCTTTAACAAAATGTCATTAAAAATTAACTGAAGAAAGTGAAAAAAAATGCGAACAATAAATTTTCTTCGTAAATAAGTTTTTTAAAAAATATTCAATTTGAGTATAACCGCGAACCTCACTATTGTTCGTTTATTATTTTGAGGGTTATAGTATGACCCACACTTATGTAAATACACAAAAGAAAAATATTTAGTGAAGTAGTAAATGAAAAAAAAAAAATTAACTTTAAAGTTTAAATTTTACACGAAAGCTGACCAAAAATACAACCTGTTGGTATGCAGATAAGAAACAAAAAAATGTTATGAAAAGACCACATAATTAGAATAAAGGGACAAAACTCTTAGATCACGTGACCTTTTCATAATAATGGCAATTATAGTCTACCATACACGAAAATAAGGAACTAATTAAGTTTAAAAAAATACAAAATAAAATTATTTTAAAAATAATTGAAAAAAAAAAAAGAAGTCAGGTAACAAAAGGGTTATGTGCGAAATTTCATGAAATTAAGTGGGGGGGTAACACATTTGAAAAAAAATTTTCTTACCAATATTTAAAAAAAAAAAATTTTAAATAATTTTATTCATTTCTGAATAAGTCCTGAAAATTTCATTAAAATCGGACAATTATTTGATTTTTACAAGAATTTCCAAATTAATGTGTTTTCTACGGGGAAAACACTCAAAAAAAAAAAAAACAACGTTAATCGTTGGAGTAGGTGATGACATAAACAAAACAAGATTTTAACCAAAATTTCGAACGTGTTAGAAAGGATTTAAAAAATTTCAAAAAGTAATTTAAGAATACTTTGGTTTTTCATCTTAATAATAACATGAACATTTTGACGAAAGAACTATATTTTCATTAAGTTTGTGGCTTTTTGCATTATGCTATGCTGTTTTTCCCATGAAAAAGTAGAGGTACCTAGAATCCATCTCTTCCCTCCACTTGTGGGTTAAATAACAGGGCAGATTAGGTTCTGTAGCCATGGCTGGCAACCAGTCTATCGCAGAAAGTAATGGCAACCTACTGCACGATAAACTTCTGCCCAATCAGTCATGTCTCTAAAGAGACATGATCGCCCAAGCATGTATCACATATGGCACTTAACTGACTGACTGATATCTATATCATTGTATCATTTTTATAGATATTCATAAGAGGACAGTGTGTATGCTTAGGAAAACTTTTCGAAGAAAATCAGTTTTTCTCTTTGTGTTTTTTAAAGTTGTTGTGGAGGAATACCCTGTCCTACCCAGGAATGGGTACGGCCCAGGTTATAAAAGACCTAGATGGGAACGAACTACAGATAGCGCTCAAGATAGATCAAGTGTGTTCATGACTATATGAGAGTCTTTGTCATTATACGAGAGTTGACAGCCATTGGCTTTAGACGAGAGTTAGACGTCACTAGACAGAAGCCTTCTTCTCAAGACGGACGCATACGTCCTATACAGAGACATTGCCTTCTTAAATGTTATTCTTGTTAACTGTTCGTTGGTGCACTTGTATTTGGTTTATTGTACTGAGGTATAATAAATCTCTATCTATCCTCAGTGTTAAGAGTTATTTCTTGCACTATTCTTTCTCTGTTTATCCCCTCCTGAGATACAACAAAAGTTAAGAACAGCAATGGAAGAAAGGATTTTTTGCAAATTTCTACATTTTTTTTAACTTTCCTTAAACAATATCCATAATCTGTTTATATATTCAATGAAAACATTTGTCAAATATTTTGTTTCTATTTTAACAGGGTATCATCGATGATCTGGTGACATTTGTAACTTTCTTCTTCCATTATCTGTTAGTGTTGATCGAGTTCTTTATGTCTTGTTTTGTACACAAAGAACCAGATGTTCAGCAAACGGATTCGGTAAGTTGTTTACATTTTCAGTTTAATCAGAAAAAAAGCTACAAGACGTATATCATCCCATCTAATCACTCAATTCAACACATTTCTGACACAATTTCTTACAATTAGTACATAAATATGCTTATGAATTCTATAAAGTTATTTATGTATACCACCACCACCACCACCACCTCTGCTAAATCCATTATGCGTGACATCTGATTAAGTTGTAATTGCTGAGGGAAGCAGATTCTGTGACTGAATTTTGGACTCTGAAATGCAACAAATACAGGATCGGTGTTGGGTTTGGTTTTTAAAAAAAATTGACAAACACTGGACTTTATTCTGGCTGATATGTAAAGTTTATATAAACATATTTTTGTTTTTAAATTTTAAAATATTTTCTTTTCGTTTTTTAAAAGCTTATATTTTTGTTCTGAAATTGTATACATTAATAATGCCTAAAACTCCACCCACATCTATTGAACAGGTGAAGAGGCTCATCCCTTGTTTCCTGTTTAGGATGTGGTTTCCAGTTTTCTCTTTCCCAATCTCTTCAATCTTATGTAGCCCCCTGCACATCAGTGGCATTACCGCCTTGCTCGGGGTGATATGATAAAAAAAAATATATAGAAAGTGATATAGTTATTATTAGTGTCATAATAATAACATGTGGGACTGCAACTCAAAAGCTTTCATGTTTCGGTGCCAAGCGCACCATCATCAGTTTCATTTATATTTCACTGCCTGATGATGATTTGAGTTACAGTCCCATTTGTTATTATAATAACAACACTAATAATAACTATATCTCTATAAATGCTTTATATCTGTATTGAGCACTTTTTTTATAAAAAGTAAAAATTACCAAACTGTGGATCCAAAAAATCAACGTACTGTTGGATAATACTACACTGGATCTCTACCCACTGTAAATAAAACTGGTAGTGGAAAAACTGCATCAATTGGCCATGCAAATAAATCAATCTACTTGATATCAATAACTAACTCATGCTAGATAGAAACATTTGAAATCATTTACCGTAGTAAGAATAAATGAACTGTGGTTTAAGGACATTGTCCTGAAATTATATTTACAAAGTATGTATATTTAATATATATGCGCAGGCTGGATTTGGCATTAAATGACCCATAGATGTTGATATGCTATAAAAACCCAAACAAACAAACAAGCAAACAAACCAAACTATGGAATATATATTCATTAGTTTATACCACTATTATTATTATTTATATATATATATATATATATATATATATATATATATATAGTCATCCGCAGACAGATCTGTTTCGCTGTATCATAGCTCATCAGTACGGTTAGATATATATGTGCACACAGCTAAAAAAAATGGGCTTCATGATAAAAAAATAGATAATATAAATTTAATAAAATGTTGCCATCAAAATCTTTGTTATTATTAAAAAGGAAGACCAAACAATGTTTTGATTATAAAATTATATTTTGGTAAATTTTTTTTTTTTTTTGCAATTGTCTATAAATTAGAATAGGAAATTTTAAAGTCTTTTTGCAGTAAAAACACATTGCAAAAATGAAATAGTCAGATTATTATGAAACTTTCAATACTTATTCACAAATGAATGATATTATTTTAAAAATGTTTCTTTTTTAGAAAATCGTTGTTAAAATAACATTTTGGAACATTTTTTTTTTTGTTTTGTATGTTTTAATGTTTATGTCGGTTATAAGCAGAAGTGTTTGGAGAATTAAAATCTGCCTTTTTTCTCTTAAATTTGCTCTGAGTCATAAAATAAAAAACAATAAAACTAAGACATTATTTAATTAGAAAAGCTTTTAATTGCTTTCATGAATGAGATATATTATGGACATTATTGTCTTAAGAAAAAAATTTTCAATAGATAATTATTTTTTTTTTAAATTTGTTTTCATTCTTTAAAAATTTCAGAATAAATTATAAATTTTTAAATCTTTTAAGATTCCATATTTATTTTTTAGCAGTCAGGTAGTATTGTTAAATCAAACTATATTTAATAATCATGAATGGAAAAGCATGCGACTATTCAGCAAAATAGTAAATTGTATTTGTAAATACAAACATGCATAGACAACATTATCAGAAAATAAGACCAGAAACTATAGTAAATTTGAAGCTAAAGTACCTCAAATTCGATAAAACGATAGAGTACTTACAATATTTTGATAAATTTTTAAGATTACTAAGTAGTTAAAAAATTCTATTTGAAAACCGCTCAGGTTATATTAAAATAATTTTTACAGATATGTCCCCCACAGAAAAAATTCCAAATGCAAGTGTATGAAAAAGAAAACACCCACCTCTGTTAAAAATGCTTTTCTATGATATTTGAAACTAAATGTAAAATTAATTTAAATTTTATATCAGCTTATCGTCCTTATATAAAGTTTTCAAAAATGTATTTGTCTATATTTAGATAAGGTAGTATTTACACTATTTAGATTATTGTTCTCATCTTTCCTGCCATTTCTACGGCGTGTCAGCCATTGTACAACAGCTGACATGTCATATATATATATATATATATATATATATATATATATATATATATATATAATGCCAGTGAAGATGTAAATAGTGTTAAAAAAATGTATATTTTATTTTCTTAATAAAGAGAATTACATTGTGAAGAGAAAATTGCGAATTTAATTAAAATCTGCAAATTTTACTTTTTTTTTTAATTTTTTTTCAAACTCATTCCAATCAATTTAAATTTGTTTTGAAATGCACCAAAGTATTTTAATTATCAAAAATGCTAAATTTACTCTATTAGCATATAAATTAAAATAAAGTTTTTACTTTTATACATTCAATATAAGAAAGTTTGAATATTTCATATGTAATAAATATTAGCTCTGTAAAATAATTAAATTTAATTACATTGAACCCTAAGGCTTGATCAGTGTTAATATCTAATATTAAGATCCTTTGGCATTTACCACCTAGCTGTTTTTTTTTTTTTTTTTTTTTTTTTTTTTTTCTGGAGATTCATAAACTCAATAACAATTTTGGCAGAAAAATGTAGAACCCGTTTCATCCTTTAGGACTTCATCAGACTAAATTTGTTTTTCTAGGTGCAACTACACATGTGCACAAAGAATGATGCTGGAAATTTTAAATTTAAATGTTTTTAAAAAGAAAAAATCTAAGTTAAATTGATTAAATTAAATTTTTTTAAAAATTATGATATATACTAAAAAGTGTTGAAAACACTTCAAGATGTGAATCACTTTAATGTTTGGGTGCCTCACACTTTAACAGAAAGAAATGGATTACATTTTCATTTGCATCTATTTGGTCAAATACAACAAAAATTATCCATTTTTGTAAAGAAAGATCACAGGTGATGAATAATAGTTTACAGCAATGTTGAATTATGACAAATACCATTCGACAAATTAAAAGCATCAGTCAATGAAAAGCATCTAGAATTGGCAAATCAAGGTTTTGTCTTCAATCCTGACAATGCCAAGTCTTGCATCTTTATGCAAACCCAAGAGAAATTATTACAGCTTGACTGGCATGTCTTACTAAGCTCACTGAATGTCCTTGACCTTGTACCTTTCAAATCCCACTTATTTGAATCATTACATAATTATTTTAATGGGAAGAATTTTAATTGTCTAGAGGCCTGTATTAAGCACTTATACCAGTTCATCACACAAAAAATATCAAGAAGAGTAGAATCATGAAGCTGCTCCAAACATAACAAAAGATAGTGGAATAAAAATGACACGTGTGGCAAAAAAAATTGTTAAACAAACATCGTTTTTTTTTGTTTTGTTTTTTAATTCATAATTTAATAACATTTAAACAAATTGTTCAATTTGATTTTTTTTTTTTAATTCATAATTTTATAACATTGAAACAAATTGTTCAATTTTTTTTTTTTTTCTCTCTCTAATCAATACACCCCAAGCGAGGTAATAATGCCACTAAAATGCAAGGGAGAATGAAAGAGAATGAAAAAGGACTATAGAAAGAACCAGAAACCCAATCTTAAACAGGAGATAAACCTCTACTGTTCAAAAAACCAGGAAGGAATGTGAACCAGACAATGGCTGAATCTTTCTATGCCTATTGAGAAAATAGTAAATAAAATTTTAGTTTAGGCAAAGGCGTTAAAAGTATAGAGTTAAAGTAAACTTTCAGAAATTGTAACCCAATCCTAAACAGGAAACAAAGGATAAATCTTTACTCCTCTTCAAAAGACTGGGAGAAGTATGAACCTAACATTTGGAATTGTGCTTTGATAAAATGTATCTGTGTAAAAATAAATAGATAAACAAATAAATCTCATGAAAATAAAGTTAGCAAATATAAACTATGATTACATAGTTTCTTTTTTTTAACATACGCACCGAGGGTGTCATCAGTGATGTCTTTGCGTGGATCACTAGGGGGTTTCGGGTCTCTCAACATCATACCCCACCTCACCATGCCGACCCAACCAGAGATGATCGGTCTCTGGCCCACCCTCACTAAACACTTTCAGACACTGGAAAAAAATTATGATGTTTGGGCCCCCGTACAGTCTTACAAACGCTTTCGATTGGTGACAGACAAAGCCAATTTACATCAAGTGGCGAACCGAACATGAACTCGTCCTAAAATATATTAATTTAATGGTCATATGGCTATTACTAAGAGAGAAAAAAAAATAAAAAATAAAAACTTCGACTAAGAATTCATCATAATTCGTTTAAAAATAAATAAATATCTACAAATATATAATTAAGTGGTTTCTAAAAAAAAATAAAAGAGAGGATAAAAATTAGTCTATGGATTTATCAAAAGAAAAGAAATTCTGTTTATAAATACAAGTATCTACAAATATGTATACATTTAAAATCATTCCAAAAAAAATGAGGAAAGTAAATATATATATATATATATATATATATATATATATATATACAAAAGTACTTAAAATCCTTTAAAGCACACCTAAATATATAATAAATTATGTAAAAGTAAAAACCTTAATTACAATTAAATACATTAATTTAAACCTTATGCAAATATTAGACATTTAAATTATTGCTAATTATCGTAATCTTCTAAATTACTGATTATTTTTATAGGTAAGTATAGTTATTTTAGACATTAATCATTGACACCAAACAAATTACAGGTATGTTCTCTACTAAAAACCTGACATTTAAATATATAAAAAATGTATAACAAGACACAAAATGTTTAAACATTATGACAACATTTAATCTGAAATTGTTTGAATTTTATATTTTTATAATTTCATTGCTATAAAAAGTATTTGGAAAAATATCTTTGGAAAATAATCCAAGCAAGTAATTATATTCATGATTATATTTTTATCATGAAATTAAAAACGGCCAATTGTTTTCTTGTGTGTGTGGTGTTAAGTTGTAAGGATGTTTAGTTCCAAAATTGCTGTTTGTTTTTTTGTTTTTTTTTTTGTTTTTTTTAATAGTTTACTGGTTGAAAGGCATTTTAGGCAAGCAGGGTTTTTTTTGTTTTTTTTTTTATAAAGTGCTCAATATCAAGATAGGGATAGAGCATAAATAGAATTAATGTGGAGAAGTTTGTCACTTAGCTGAGCAGTGTTATTTCAGTCATGTCGACTTCAAAATTTCCTGAAAGCATTAATGTGATGTCTTCACTCTTCAGGGTCATTTGGTTTTTCTGCAAAAAGACATTACAATAATGCCTTTGTGAAACTTCGAAGTTGGCATGACTGAAATAACTGCTCAGCTAAGTATCAATTCTACAATTAAATACATTAATGCTTTCAAAAAACTGAAACTCAACACTAGTTTAGAATACTTTGTTAAAGTAGGCAGAAATAAGCTGAAATCACATAAACATTCTTTGGTTTAACCCAGCCTTCAGCCATAATGTCCAAACATTGGTAAATTCTTCCTAAATTTAATTCACAAACATTTTTGCCATTCACCCACACAAAAAAAAATTTACAACAAAAATAACATTAAAGTCAGTTATATTTGCATTGAGAACATAAATAAATTTCACAATATAATAATGATACCAAATATATACTTGGCCCACCTGAATAATATCAGTTACCCTACTACTAATAATAATGACCCTTCAAAAAATAATTGCAACTAAACTGCTGAAAAAAATAAGACTTTTTTTTTTTTTTTTTCTCCATCATTTCACCCCAAGCAAGGCTTCTATTGCGCAGGGGGTTACTTAGGGGAAAGTGAATGGAAAGAGTGGTTAGATATAGGAAATGTCAGGAGGGTGACAGACGGGTAAGGATAGCGAGGATGGGGGTTGGGTAGATGGGAAGGGTGTTTGAGAGAATAGATGCAAGTTAGTGTGTTAGGTGTCTATTGACTTTACATTTAAACTCCTGGAGATTGTAGTTGTCGGGGAAGCAAGTGTATAGAAGGGAAAAGTGCGAGGAAAGAAGCTGTTGGAGTAGAAATTGCAGTTACATCTTATCTGTTTCAGAGTAAAAGGGTGGGACCTAGTTGCTAATATAGTATCTCGGGCAAATTCATACCTGCGGGCACCAGTGATCTAAGTTCATCGGAGCAGAAGCCATGAAAGTATTTATAGAAGAGGCACAGGGAAGCCACGTCACGCCGGTGAGAGAGTGACTGCAGCCGGTCTGCCAAATCGGTATCGATCACATTACAGACTCTCCGTTGTATTTTGTAAAGAACCCCTGAGGAGAATATCAGGGGCACCTGACCAGATGTGGCAGCAGTATTTAATACACGGGCGGATGGTAGACTTATAAATGTGCCAGATAGATTCAGACGGGAAAAACTTCCAGGCCCTGCACAGAGAACCGACCTTCATAGCAGCGGATTTAGCAATGGATTTGATATCATCATTCCACTTAAGGTCTGCTGAGAATTTGAGACCAAGGAGGCGTAGTGTTTTACTCTCTGGGAGGCAAGCCTGTTCCATGCTAATGGTAGGTAGGAGCGATTGTCTATGATGGTTAATTGATAGGAGCTTCGTTTTGGAAGCGTTAAAATTTACGAGCCATTTCTTGCCTCAGTCCACTACGGATTGGAGGTCCTTCTCAAGCTCGGCAGTGAGGTTTGCTTTGTCGTCCACACCAGATTTTTGATCAAGGCGAGAGTAATCTGTGGTGTCATCAGCGTACATGCCTACTTAGGATCTTATGTCATCAGGGAGCTCATTAATGTAGTTCAGAAAGAGCGTAGGACCTAGGATAGAGCCTTGAGGGACACCCACATTTGTAAGGTAGTTTTGGGAGGCATGTCCGTTTAATACCACTTTCAATGTGCGGTTAGAGAGGAATGACTGGATTAGGTCAAGCACATGTCCAGTTATACCATAGCTCCGCAGTTTGCATAGGAGGCCAGCATGCCAGACTCTGTCAAACACTTTGGAGGTATCCAAGGCAACGGTTTGAGCTTCGCCATTCTTGTCGAGAGCCTGTTCGGAGTCTATAGGTAACGGAGAGACACACACACACACACACAGTTCTATTTATAAATAAGTTTAGATATAGTGTGTCTGTATATATATATTTGTTTGTATCTGTACATGTGTGCCTAGATCGTATCTTTTTCCATTTATATAACATTTTTGTTTTTTTCAGAATGTTTGCCCTGAAGAAAAAGCTTCCTTTTTGTCCAAAATTTCTTTCTGGTGGGTTACAAGGTAAGTGGGAATCTTTATATCTATTTTATAGCTTTGGGTTTTGACTAATGTTTGCTAAAGTCTTTCTCCTCAAAACTCATGCCCACTGTTGATTGGAAGTGGGCTAAGATTGAGTCATTTGAAAGGATTTGATCCAGATCAGCAATTTTGGAAAGGCTCATGTTTTCATTTACCTATACACTTTACCTGAAGTTGGATCAAAGCTACAATATCCTGTCAATTTGCTTAAAAACAACTCTTTTTCACAATGTTAAATTTAGGAAAAAAAGATTTTTGTTTATTTTTGGTTTTTGTGGCACAAAAGAACCAAAATTAGGTTCTGTTTCACTCGAAGTAGTTCATGGAACTAAGAAATACATGTGCCAACACAAAGTTCTGTAGCAAATCTGTTGTGATCAGTGCAGCAGGAAAAGTAGTAACAAAAACAGGGGCAGAATTCCAATCTTCCCCTTGCAACAGCAAAAATGAGTTTTCACGTACCAAGCTCCACAAACTGAAATTCCCCTAGTATGCAAAAAGTAACAACCTTTATTCACAATTTTTCTGATAGGACACGACAGACAAGGAGGAAAGACACATTAGCATAAATTCTGAGACTTATAGCAGTTTTTTTTATGCTAATTTTATTTAGATTTTTTTTTCGTTTGCCCCATTTTCTGTTGTAGAATACACGCAACACGCTGTTGTTTGGTTTGGCAAAGTAATTCAGCGTTTTCTTTGCTGCAGGAACCTACTTAATTTTCCCTCTACAGCAGGTGCCTTGACAATACATGTAACATCCATTTACTGCTACTATCTGGACTGTTATGTCTGACAGTAGTTTGCTCTCTCTTTCTCTTTTCTCTGCTAATTACTGTGACATGCATGTGACAAGGCCTTTGTAAAAAATATCTGATGATATTACTTATTTAAAAGATTTATATTCCCCACTAATCCTTATAAACTGTGCCCCTATCTCTTACTTTTAACCCTCTACCTTTAGTGGTTCTTGGGTCTTGTACAGTGGGAACATTATTATAAAAGGTTGTGAGGATCATGGAACCACCTCTTAATTGCTGTTGTTCTCAGGTCCACCCTGACCCAGAGTGGTAGCACCTCTTAGGGTCCCAGTTATGGGCAAATAGCTAGCTCCCAAACTGGTAAAAACAATATGAAAGTATCAAAAATAAAATAAAATTTTATAATAATATACACAGAAAAATAAACTTTTATAAAGGAAAAAAAAATATACTTTGTGAAGGAAAAATATTACCAACAAAAAAAAAAATTATTACCATAACCTTCTGTAAAAAATATATATATTCTCAGCAAAATTTTTATGAATACAAAACTGGAAGATGTTTTCAATTTTCTAAAATTTAAAAAAAAAAAAAATGTAAAACCCCACCCTTTCAGCATTAAATAACCCACAGAGGTTGATATGCCGTTAAACAAAACTCAAACATTATTATAAAAACATTTTCTCAAAACTCTTGGGCTCTATTTTAATAGGTATAACATTTTTTTAATTTTAGGTGTTTTTGGTGAAGGGGAAGTTACTTTAACATTTTAACTAGAAATGCTTGAATTTATCATTGTGCCAGGCATCTCTGTACCCAATTTGAGGAGTTCTGTTCATGTGCATGCTAGCTACCTGAGATTTTAGTGTTTTGGGTTCACTTTGGTGGGTCCAGGGATCCTTCAATTAGTGTGACTAATGTCTACATCAGTAACTATAAAAAAGAATCAATTTTCAATTACTATGGTTAAACCTAAACGTGTTTTATCACCCTAATAAAGTTTTTGTAAACACTAATAAAATTTTGGTATTTAAAAATTTGAGTGCACTAATGAAAAAGAACAAGAAATCTGGGGGCAGTTTGAATTTCAGTTGACTAAGTTGCATTCACTTACATATCGTTGGGAAAGATATTAATCCATCCCTTCTTCCTCCAGCTATGGGTTATATAGCAGGACAGATTGTGTTCTATAGTCTTGTTTGGCAAACAGTCTACTGTAGAAAGTAATGTCAACCTACAGCAGGAAAATCTTCTGCCCAGTCAGTCATGTCTTTTCCAAGACATGATTGTCCAAGTATCTATCACATATTGCACTTTACTGACTGAATCAAAAACACATTAATCAAATGCACATTACTCGAAGGATTCCTTTAAATGCAACAGATTGTGTCAAGCAACTGACAATTGTTCACAGGAAACTGGTAGTCTCCTTAAAATGAAAAAAAAAATCTGTTATAAAAGCAATACAAAGAGAATTGGGTTAGTGTTTTCCCACAAGTTCAACTTGAATATAATCAAATGCAGCCAGAAGTCAAACTTGTTTCTCTAATTCCCTTTCCTGGTGTAACCAGATCAGGCTGTCCAAAATAAATGACTCCCTGAAAAAAAATCTACCAAATATTGAAGCTTTTTTGTTCATTTGTTTTCTATTTTGCAGAACTTTTTTTTTTTTTTTTGTAAAGACAATACAAAAACAACCCCTCACACAAATACATAAAAGTGGATTGCCAAAAAGAACAAATTCCCCACAATGGGGCTAATCATTTGTCGTGAGTGGCGACCTGTGGCACCTGAGAATGGTGTTCTGGTGACTGAGTGACTTCCAATCCGGCATAAAAAGAACAGAATTTTTCAGATGTCAATTCGGTCCCTACTTGGGATAAACAAGTTGATGGAATAGCCCAATCTGTTTCGATCAGCTAATCACACAATGGCAACGGCTAGTTAGAATGTTAGATAATGATTCTGACATGGCTTCAGATACTTACACCATATTATACTTGGGTAAATATGGTGGAGAATGCAGGTGCTCACATCCATTTTCATCACAACTATACCGTCTGCATAGAAATCCCAAACCAAAGTACCAAAAACTTCCAAGAAATAAAACTCACAAATTCGTCACAAAAGAACCAAAAAGTGGGAAAAAAGAATAACCCAAGTCATATTCTTGAAGAATTAAGAGAAAGGGAAATAGAGGAACCGATAGTTATCTCATCTCAAATAAGGAAACGGTCATCATCCAGGCAAAGACCAACTAAAGAATTTAATGGAAAAACCAAAGGAACATATTCAAATAAACAAGCAGAAAGAAAAGAAATTCAAAGATCAAAACATAAGAAACAAAATACAAAGAGAGAGAAAGCATAGAAGAGATGGACACCTTCCCTACAAAATATAATCAAGACAAGTAAATACTCATAAAATCTCAATATATAAACATGATTCAAAAAATTATACAATGGAAGTGTCAGGGCTTAAAATCAAACATAAATTATCTACTCCTACTTATAACGAATCACTACCCCACCATCATTTGTCTACAAGAAACTTTCCTAAAATCCAAGGATAAAATAAAAATAAAAAAACTATACTCAATATAACTATATTCATGATTCTCAACAGAGGGCCTGGGGGTGTATCAATTCTAATCAGAAACGACATCCCCCCCCCCCAAGTAAAATAACGTCGGACCACTCCTTCTATAACCCGATTTTTTTCGATTTTCAATATTTATCAGGGGTACCTCGACACAAAACCTAGCTAAGAACACTCGCAGACGCTTATAGTATAACTGTGTAAATTTTCAAGAAAATCGGTTCAGCAATTTCGGAGTCTATAGGTAACACACACAGACAAAGTTCCATTTATAAATAAGTTTAGATTAGATTTAGATAGATAGATTTCTACCGGCCTGATTATTTATGATAAATTTTTGTCACGGTCTAATAGTAATTTTCCCTTGACACATTGATGAGGTGTTATGCTTTAACAAGATTATCTTGCCAGCTCATTTACAACTGATTAGTGAGTTCAAGCCCTACTTGCATCTTTGTGCTAATGTCTAAGCCATGTTTAGTTTGTTTTATTTGGGCAAAGCCTGCTCAAAATGCATGCTTCTTTCATGAATGCCAAAATGCATTGAGAGTTCCTTCTTGGGTGCAGGTTAGCTTCTTTGACCCCCCTGCCTGTTGTCAAGAAAGGCATTGTTAGTGAGGGTACCAATCACAATGATTTGATCAAGGTGCTCAGTCTGACAACAGTTAGTATTACTCCTTATGGCAGGAGTTCCCAGTCTTTTTTGTTCTTCTGTACCTCTTGACATTTTTATAGATTCTTGTTTACCCCTAAAAATTAAGGATGAAAAGAAAAACAGCGAAACTGAAATTTTATGAAATTTTTTGAGTCAGTTAATCATAGCATCCATGAAGTAAATGAAGGTAGTTTATAAAATAGTTTGATCTTTCATAGATATTTGATTGAATGATCATCAATGTTATGGTACCTTTCTATAAATTATAGCTGGAGTGACTTCCGGGATGCCGCTGTGAGGCAGTTTAGAGACAGTTGAGACGCAGCGTAACTATACAGTTCGAGCGTACACGTCTATTTGCTGATTACTAACAGTCTTATCTTGTATATACATTCTGTTATTCTAATACACTTTTTGAACCTACCTTCTTGTTTCTGTCTTTCTTTCTGGCCCTAACAGGCCACAACAACTTGGCGACAAAGATTTTCTCTATAACAACTCCACAACAATTAAGTAAAAGTACACAAAGCTATGTAGCAATAACCAAAATTAAGCAGTACTAATGAAACGATGAACTTTTTTTATTTATTTTTTAATTTTTTTGCAACAAGCTCATTTATTTGAGAGAAGAAAGTGAGCGATAAGTGTATGCGAGAGAGAGAAAAGTGAACGAAAATAGTGTGTGTTGTTTTGATATGTTACCAAACAATATTTCTTATTTTACATATTCTTGTTTTTCATTTATTTTTCTTTTATGTGTAATAAACAATTTAGGCAACTTCTGTCTATGACAAAGCTATGGCAACAGTATTGGGGACAAGTAATGGTGTTAAACCTTTATTACTAGCTGTTAGTGTCAAAACTGATTGACTCCAACTAAAGGCAATTGTGTGGTGCTGCCTGCCATGCTCTTGAGTTAATACACATGTTTCACACCTGATCTTTCAGGTCGGGTAGAGGTACAGATTACAAGAGTGGGAAGTTTCATAAGAGTGAAAATTCACCCCACTTTTGAGATAACTTAATTGCAAGCTTTGCTTACAAAAATGAGAAAGTATTTGTCTATATTTCTGAGATGAGGTAGTATTTACATTATTCGGACTATTGTCCTCACCCTTGTTGCCATTTGTACAACGGTTGGCCGTTGTATGCACCGGCCTTCTTCAGGTCCGAGGAATTTTAAACCGAACCCTTTATTACAATCACTTGGGTATATCATCCTCATTCCTTGTGTAAAGTCTTGATTGGATGTCATGAGTTATCTCCCTCTAACCCTGCATGTTACTTGTTCACCACTGCTGTAGCCTGGTATTGAACTCACAACTCAAGTCAGGAACTAACCAACATTTATATCCTTAAGGACACATGGCCAAGAGTATTTGCATGCAAGTGAATATAACAAACCCAATGGAAATTGGAACTTGGCTCTCTGATTAACAATTTCAACCCATTATCCATTATGCTACCCACACATCCAAGCTTACAGCATCTATTATTTCTTAAGTGGTCATCTGTTTAGGTACTGACCAGGGTCGACATTGTCATGGGGCCATATCTACTGCAGCCATAGCAACAGTGGTATTTCCTAGGCAAGACAACCTAACAAAGCCCAACCCTCTCCAGACTGGTCTGAATTCAGTTTTTCTTTTAATAGACAAGTTGCCAACCAAGGCTATAGGACCCAGTTTGTCTTGCTACTCTAAGGAAGAAATGGAATTATCCTTCCCAAAAGCATTAGCACATAAGTGAATCTAATGAACTTTACTGGAATTCAAAATGTTGCTAAATGACAAATTGTCCCTGCTTTGCCAGAATAGTTGTCAAAAGGAGGGCAAATGAGTGAGATTCAACACTCTCCAACAACCACTTCATCTAATATGTCCATAGCAGCAACCTTGACAGGAGTCAGTAATTAAAATGAAAATAATAAATATATGGAAAAAAAAAAATCTCTGCTTATAAAATACTAGCAGTATAGCTCGGTGTTGCTCGGGTGTAATGAAAGCTTTAAAACTCATCCATGGTCCTGGAGCTCAGACTCAGCCTAAAGAATATTTGTGTGAAGTTTGGTGAGAATCGGATAAAAGTTGTGGATTTGTATAAAAGACATACAGACAGATAAACAGACACACATAAACATCTTGCCTTTTATATATATTATCGATTTTCTGCACTATTGTAAGAACTGCAACCTTGAAGCTTCTGAATATCGTTTCTTATGTCTTTGTCTATGAGTGTATCAAATTTTATTAAAATCGGATCACTCCTCCTATAACCCGATTTTTTTCGATTATCGATTTTCGATATTTATCAGGGGTACCTCGACACAAGACCTAGCTAAGAACACTCGCAGACGCTTATAGTACAACTGTGTAAATTTTCAAGAAAATCGGTTCAGCCATTTCAGAGTCTATAGGTAATGGACACACACACAAAGTTCCATTTATAAATAAGTTTAGATTTACACAGATGCTGTAGCCAACCATCGCCTTGTGTCTTGCCTAACCCTCCATAAATACAACTGTCATATTAAATGTACATAAATCCAGAAGATACAGTAAATAACGTTTACTTATCGCTGACGCTATTTTTGTTGTTTGCTTTTCTAATTTCAGATTGGTGATCAAAGGTTATCGGAAAGTTTTAGAAAATGAAGATTTGTGGTTACTAAGTTCTTATCTCACTTCATCGCACATTGTTGTCGATTTTAATCGATACTGGGCAAAAGAAATGGAAAAATACAAACTGTAAGTATAACAGCTGACACTTTATCATTACAATTATGCATACTTGTAAAATCAGCTTCTCTTATTAATGATCATGCTTGTCTTGATGAAAATGTTTTGGCTCGTACTTTCTCCAGCCTACACCTTCCAGAACATTTTTATTTAGTTCATAGATGTAGATTAATTTATTTTTCCAAGTGTACTGCACTTGTTTGAGATTGAACTCACAAATTCATAAATTTGCTAATTGAATCTCATGCCACACCACCACCACTCCCCATTTGCAATATTGTCTGTTTCTTTGTTCTATCCCAAACTCATATTCAGGGAAAAAAATGATTTTTTCTAAACTGCTTAGAATAGGGATTGAACTCACAATCCCTGGTTTCAACTCCAAAAAACTTTAATTTTGTTGTTTATTTGTCTTAAAAGACATTTCATAATCATTCTCATTTTCTAGGGAAACACCTGTTCTTTAACATGTTTACTGACACAAAATGCACATGTGTATCTTGTGGCCTGTTGCCTCCAATGCACGTGTGTATCTATTCTACAGTTTCAATGTAAGCAACGAGAATAGATATGGCAATATAGCTATTCTATCTTTTATTTTGATTTATACAGTCGATTTTGCAGTTTGAAATCGCAGGTCTCTATAAAGGATATAGCCTGTGTCAAAAACACACATTAATGTCATTTAATTAATGTCATTTAATATATCATGACAAAATTACAATTCATATCCCAAACACTTGTCACCAATCTTGCTGGTGTCCACACCATGAATTTTACAATCTCACAGTCTCTTACGCAAGTGGTGGATTTCCCCACGCATTTCTCCAATAACTCTAATGGAAGGGACCCACTGCTAGACCTCTACTTCACTTCCATCCCTGACTCTTGCAATGTCAAGCAGCTCTGCCGTCTCAGAAACTCTGACCATGTGGTGGTTTTCGTTAACATCTCCATCCACTCCCACTCCACCCAAGAAAATCAAACCAGCAGAATATCCTACTGCTACCAAAGAGCAGGCTGGAACTCATTCTGAGACTTCCTGTGTGACGTCCCTTGGAACAATGTTTTTAGTCTTCTCATTGAAGACTGTGCATCCTAGGTTTCCTCTTGGTTATGGCTGGCATTGATGCTTTCATCCCAGCCAGGAAGTTTCAGCTTAAATCCCATTCGCCCCCTTGGTTCTCACTCGCTTGCTCGGCTGCCATTGCCCACCAGAATCACTTCTTCTGGCTTTACAGATGTCTTTGGGCAAAATAGTCTGACATCCCACTCTAGGCTGGTTTGAAAATTTTCTACGTCCTAGACTAGTTGCCAACCAAGTCTATAGGGTCCAATCTACCCTGCCATTTAACAAGAAACAAAGTGGGACCTCTATATCTTTTATCAGTTTTAAAATTTTTTAAAATCAAATTCCAAAATTATGTCAGTATAAGTTGACCTTAGTCATGATTATAGTCCACAAATTGTTACTGCAGCCATATTCTACAATTTTCTTTCTCCTAGACTGGTTACCAACCAAGACTATAGGGCCCAATCTGTCCTGCCATTTATAGTTGAAACAATCAGAGCCAATCAATAGGTTAAGTGGTTTGTAATTGTAGGTGATTGATCCAAGAATGTATTACACAAGTATTAAACATCTTTGATAAATTTCTATTGTTTAATTCATTGTCAGTAAGAAACAAAGTTGGACGTCTATATCTTCTATGTCAGTTTAAAAACTTTCTTTAAATCAAATTCCAAAATTATATCAGTATAAGTTCACCTCAGTCTTTATTATAGTTCACAAATTGTAACTGCAGCCATATTCAATGATGTAAATACTACAAAATGACTACAGTTAAATCTCCAATCTACAGTGCAGATATTTTAGCTACAGACCAAGTGCTATACCTTTAGCTATAGACCAAGTGCTATATATCTTTTAGCTATAGACCAAGTGCTATATATCTTTTAGCTATAGACCAAGTGCTATATATCTTTTTAGCTATAGACCAAGTGCTATATATCTTTTAGCTATAGACCAAGTGCTATAGTATCTTTAGCTAAGAGACCAAGTGCTATATATCTTTTAGCTATAGACCAAGTGCTATATATCTTTTAGCTATAGACTCAAAGTGCTATATATCTTTTAGCTATAGACCAAGTGGTTATATATCTTTTAGCTATAGACCAAGGCTATATATCTTTTAGCTAGACCAAGTGCTATATATCTTTTAGCTATAGGACTACATAGCATTCTTAGCTATAGACCAAGTGCTATATATCTTTTAGCTGAGAATTAAGTGCTAGTATATCTTTTAGCTATAGACCAAGTGCTGTATATCTTTTAGCTATAGACCAAGTGCTATATATCTTTTAGCTATAGACCAAGTGCTATATATCTTTTAGCTATAGACCAAGTGCTTTACATATCTTTAGCTATAGACCAAGTGCTATATATCTTTTAGCTATAGACCAAGTGCTATATTCTTTAGCTATAGACCAAGTGCTATATATCTTTTAGCTTACAGACCAAGTGTTATATATCTTTAGCTATAGACCAAGTGCTATATATCTTTTAGCTATAGACCAAGTGCTATATATCTTTATTGTATAGACCAAGTGCTATATCTTTAGCTATAGACCAAGTGCTATATATCTTTTAGCTATAGACCAAGTGCTATATCTTTTAGCTATAGACCAGTGCACAGTATATCTTAGCTATAGACCAAGTGCTATATCTTTAGCTATAGACCAAGTGCTATATATCTTTTAGCTATAGACCAAGTACAGATATATTTTAGCTATAGACCAAGGTGTTATATCTTTAGCTATAGACCAAGTGCTGGGTATATTCTGGACAGAGACCAAGTGCTATATATCTTTTAGCTATAGACCAAGTGCTATATATCTTTTATTATATTCGAAGTGCTATATCTTTTAGCTATAGACCAAGTGCTATATATCTTTTAGCTATAGACCAAGTGCTATATATCTTTTAGCTATAGACCAAGTGCTATATATCTTTTAGCTATAGACCAAGTGCTATATATCTTTAGCTATAGACCAAGTGCTATATATCTTTTAGCTATAGACCAAGTGCTATATATCTTTTAGTGCTTTATAGACCAAGTGCTATATATCTTTTAGCTATAGACCAAGTGCTATATATCTTTTAGTTGCACCAAGTGCTATATATCTTTTTAAAGCTATAGACCAAGTGCTATATATCTTTTAGCTATAGACCAAGTGCTATATATCTTTTAGCGATAGACCAAGCAAGTTATATATCTTTTTAGCTATAGACTAAGTGCTATATATCTTTTAGCTATAGACCAAGTGCTATATATCTTTTAGCTATAGACCAAGTGCTATATATCTTTTAGCTATAGACCAAGTGCTATATATCTTTTAGCTATAGACCAAGTGCTATATATCTTTTAGCTATAGACCAAGTGCTATATATCTTTTAGCTATAGACTATGCTATATATCTTTAGCTATAGCATTCTATGCTATATATCTTTGAATAGTAGACCAAGTGCTATATCTTTAGCTATATCAAGTGCTATATATCTTTTAATAGACCAAGTGCTATATATCTTTTAACATAATATCAAGTGCTATATATCTTTTAGCTATATAGACCAAGTGCTACAGATATCTTTTAAAACATAGACCAAGTGCTTAGTTATATCTTTTAACAACAGACCAAGTGCTATATATCTTTTAACAATAGACCAAGTGCTACATATCTTTTAGCTACAGACCAAGTGCTATATCTTAGCTATAGACCAAGTGCTACATATCTTTAGCTATAGACCAAGTGCTACATATCTTTAACATAGACCAAGTGCTATATATCTTTTAGCTATAGACCAAGTGCTATATATCTTTAGCCATAGACCAAGTGCTATATATCTTAGCCATAGACCAAGTGCTATATATCTTTAGCTATAGACCAAGTGCTATCTTAGCTATAGACCAAGTGCTATATATCTTTTAGCTATAGACCAAGTGCTATATATCTTTTAGCTATAGACCAAGTGCTATATATCTTTTAGCTATAGACCAAGGTATATCTTTTAATATAGACCAAGTGCTATATATCTTTAGCTATAGACCAAGTGCTATATATCTTTTAGCTATAGACCAAGTGCTATATATCTTAGCTATAGACCAAGTGCTACATATCTTTTAGCTATAGACCAAGTGCTATATATCTTAGCTATAGACCACAAGTGTTATATATCTTTTAGCTATAGACCAAGCATATATATCTTTTAGCTATAGACCAAGTGCTATATATCTTTTAGCTATAGACCATGCTATATATCTTTATTATAGACCAAGTGCTATATATCTTATTATAGACCAAGTGCTATATATCTTTTAGCTATAGACCATGTTATATATCTTTTAGCTATAGACCAAGGTTATATATCTTAGTTATAGACCAAGTGCTATATATCTTTTAGCTATAGACCACATATATATTTTAGCTATAGACCAAGTGCTATATATCTTTTAGCTATAGACCAAGTGCTGCCATATATCTTAGCTATAGACCAAGTGCTACATATCTTTTAGCTATAGACCAAGTGCTATATATCTTTAGCTATAGACCATGCAAGCATATCTTTTAGCTATAGACCAAGTGCTATATATCTTTTAGCTATAGACCAAGTGCTATATATCTTTTAGCTATAGACCACATATATATCTTAGCTATAGTATCTGGGCACATATATCTTTTAGCTATAGACTAAGTGCTATATATCTTTTAGCTATAGACCAAGTGCTATATCTTTAGCTATATCAAGTGCTATACATTTTAGCTATAGACCAAGTGCTAATATATCTTAGCTATAGACCAAGTGCTATATATCTTAACAGTAGACCAAGGTTATATCTTAGCTATGAGACCAAGTGTTATATATCTTTTAGCTATAGACTGGCACATATATCTTTGTTATAGGACTAAGTGTTATATATCTTTTATAACATAGACCATGTTATATATCTTTTAGCTATAGACCAAGTGCTACATATCTTTTAGTTTACAGACCAAGTGCTATATATCTTTTAGCTATAGACCAAGTAACATATATCTTTTAATATAGACCAAGTGCTATATATCTTTTAGCTATAGACCAAGTGCTATATACTTTTTAGCTAATTAAGTGCTATATATCTTTTAGCTTACAGACCAAGGCTATATATCTTTTAGCTATAGACCAAGTGCTATATATCTTTTAGCCATAGCATTCTAAGTGCTATATATCTTTTAGCTATAGACCAAGTGCTATATATCTTTAGCTATAGACCAAGTGCTATATATCTTTTAGCTATAGACCGAGTGCTACATATCTTAGCTATAGACCAAGTGCTACATATTCTTTAGCTATAGACCAAGTGCTATATATCTTTTAGCTATAGGACCAAGTGCTATACATTCTTTAGCTATAGACCAAGTGCTACATATCTTTTAGCTACAGACCAAGTGCTACATATATCTTTTAGCCATATCAAGTGTTATATATTTTTTAGTTCATGACCATACAAGTATATCTTTAGCTATAGACCAAGTGTTATGATAGGTCTTTTAGCTATAGACCAAAAGGTATAGCATTTTTAGCTATAGACCAAGTGCTATATATCTTTAGTCATAGACCAAGTGCTATATATCTTTTAGCTATAGACCAAGTGCTATATATATCTTTAGCTATAGGACCAAGTGCTATATATCTTTAGCTATAGACCGGAAGTATGACATTCCTAGCTATAGACCAAGTGCTATATATCTTTTAGCCAGTGAATCAAGTGCTAGTATATCTTTTAACAACAGACCAAGTGCTATATATCTTTTAGCTTATAGCATCAAGTGCTATACATTTTTGAATACATAGACCAAGTGCTATATATCTTTTGTCAATAGACCAAGTGCTATATATTCTTTGTATTATGTAGACCAAGTGCTATATATCTTTAGCTATAGACCAAGTGCTATATATCTTTTGTGCTTTACAGACCAAGTGCTATATATCTTTTAGCTATAGACCACATATATATCTTAGCTATAGACCAAGTGCTATATATCTTTTAGCTATAGACCAAGTGCTATATATCTTTAGCTAGAGACCAAGTGCTATATATCTTTTAGCTAGAGACCAAGGCTATATCTTTGTTAGGAGACCAAGTGCTATATATCTTTTAGCTAGAGACTGCCATATATCTTTTAGCTAGAGACCAAGTGCTATATATTCTTTAGCTATAGACTATGTTATATATCTTTTAGCTATAGACCAAGTGCTACATATCTTTTAGCTATAGACCAAGTGCTATATATCTTAGCTAAGGACCAAGTGCTATATATCTTTTAGCTATAGACCAAGTGCTATATATCTTTTAGTTATAGACCAAGTGCTATATATCTTTTAGCTAGAATATGGCGTGCATATCTTTTAGCTATAGACCAAGTGCTATATATCTTTTAATAGACCAAGTGCTATATAGCCTTTAGCTAGAGACCAAGTGCTATATATCTTTAGCTAGAGACCAAGTGCTATATATCTTTTAGCTAGAGACCAAGTGCTATATATCTTTTAGCTAGAGACCAAGTGCTATATATCTTTTAGCTAGAGACCAAGTGCTATATATCTTTTAGCTAGAGACTACACATATATATCTTTTAGCTAGAGACCAAGTGCTATATATCTTTATTGTAGAGACCATGTCATATATCTTTTAGCTACAGACCAAGTGCTATATCTTAGCTGAGATTAAGTGCTATATATCTTTTAGCTATAGACCAAGTGCTATATATCTTTTAGCTATACACCAAGTGCTACATATCTTTAGCTATAGACCAAGTGCTATATATCTTTTAGCTATAGACCAAGTGCTATATATATCTTTTAGCTATAGACCAAGTGCTATATATCTTTTAGCTATAGACCAAGTGCTATATCTTTTAGCTATAGACCAAGTGCTATATATCTTTTAGCTATAGACCAAGTGCTATATATCTTTTAGCTATACCGAAGTGCTATATATCTTTTAGCTATAGACCAAGTGCTATATCTTTTAGCTATAGACCAAGTGCTATATCTTTAGCTATAGACCAAGTGCTATGGCATTCTTTAGCTATACAGACAAGTGCTATATATCTTTTAGCTACAGACCAAGTGCTATATATCTTTAGCCATAGACCAAAATATATATCTTAGCTATAGAGACAAGTGCTTATATATCTTTTATAGCTTACAGACCAAGTGCTATATATCTTTTAGCTATAGACCACAAATATATATCTTTTAGCTATAACGTGTGCGTTTATATCTTTAGCTATAGACCAAGTGCTATATATCTTTTAGCTATAGACCAAGTGCTATATATCTTTTAGCTATAGACCAAGTGCTATATATCTTTTAATATAGACCAAGTGCTATATAGCTTTTAGCTATAACCAAGTGCCATATAGCTTTTAGCTATAGACTAAGTGCTACATATAGCTTTTAACATAGACTGAGTGCTAATATAGCTTTTAGCTATAGACCAAGTGCTATAGCTTTTAGCTATAGACCATGTTACATAGCTTTTAGCTATAGACCAAGTGCTACATAGCTTTTAGCTATAGACCATGCTACATAGCTTTTAGCTACAGACCAAGTGCTATATAGCTTTTAGCTATAGACCAAGTGCTATATAGCTTTTAGCTACAGATCATGTTATATAGCTTTTAGCTATAGACTAAGTGCTACATAGTCGAGTCATAGACTGCGTCATATAGCTTTTATTAATAGATCATTGCCAAGCATATAGCTTTTAATATAGACCAAGTGCTATATAGCTTTCTTTAGCTATAGACTAAGTGCTATATAGCTAACATAGACCAAGTGCTGTTATATGTTTTTAATACATAGACTTAAGTGCTAGGTATAGCTTTTAGCTGTAGACCAAGTGCTATATAATGAATATAGAGACTGCGTGCTATATAGCTTTTATTATAGATCATGTTATATAGCTTTTAGCTATATAGATCATGTTACATAGCTTTTAAAGCAGACCAAGTGCAATATAGCTTTTAGCTATATCTAAGTGCTGGGCTATTACATCATGCTAGCTTTTAATATAGACCAAGTGCTATATAGCTTTTAGCTATAGACCAAGTGCTATATAGCTTTTAGCTATAGACTGTTATATAGTTTTCATTATAGACCAAGTGCTATATATCTTAGCTATAGACCAAGTGCTATATATCTTTTAGCTATAGACCAAGTGCTATATTATCTTTTAGCTATAGACCAAGTGCTATATATCTTTTAGTCATAGACCAAGTGTGCTACATATCTTTTAGCTATAGACCAAGTGCTATATATCTTTTTAGCTATAGACCAAGTGCTATATATCTTTTAGCTATAGACCAAGTGCTATATATCTTTTTACACATAGGATTTATGTTATATATCTTTTAAAAAAATCCAACTGAATAAAACCAAAACTATTCTTGATTCTAAATCCATACTTATATTGCTATAAAACAGAAATAAGAAAAATTTCCTCCTCGTTCAGTCAGTTAAGTGCCATATGTGATACACGCTTGGGCGATCATGTCTTGAAAGAGACATGACTGACTGGGCAGAAGATTATCCCGCAGTAGGTTGCCATTGCTTTCTGCGGTAGACTGGTTGCCGATCAAGTCCGTCCTGCTATTTAACCCATAACTGGAAGGAAGAGACAGATTAATACCTTTCCCAAGAGTATTTGCACGTAAGTGAATACAATGGATTACAACTGGAATTTGAACTCGGCTCCCCGGTTTCTCGCTCTGAGCCGATATCCACTGTACCACAGATCTTTTTTCCAAAAACAAAGGTACTATCCTTTGGGAGATACCAAGCCATATTGGTATCCAGGGAAGTGAAAAGGCAAATAAAGCAGCAAAAGATTTATTAAGCAAAAGACCCATAAATATAAAATTTCCTTGCATTTCTAATAAAAAATAAATAGACCTTTTTTTATATATGAGTTAAAAAAATCCATATTGGCAGGGGAAAATTAACTAATTATTTGCATTTTTATCTTCATTGTTTTGATCCTTAAAATTTGTTTTCTGAACTTCCTTGGCGCTCTAGGCTTCTTTTTTTTTCCTTTGTCTTTTTTCACCTTATCTTAGATTACCAGCAAAAGTCATTCGTTGTCACTGCGTTATGTAAATTGCAAGTAAATCTTACCAAACGAAAACGCAGAATTCGATATTCTGACCAAAACTGTAAGCTAAACACCTTTTTCAAAGGCCATATTGGCTAAATTGTAGCAATAAAAATGAATAAAGATGAGAATATTGATCCAAATAATAAAATATGTCGAACACTTCATCATTGAGCCCCCAGATAACACTAAAAAAAGGCCACAGCACATACCAGTCAAAATGTAGTGATAAAAACAAAGATGTGGATATCTATATCCAACAGATTTATGGTATATTGGCAATATTTGATTGTCCGGGTTTCAGGAAAGAATCATTGGATTTAAACTCTGACTGCTTATCTTCTATTTGACTCAACAAAATCTTTTTATTCCCAGAAAAAGAAAATAAATACAATTAACTCTTCAACCTGTCCCATAAATCTTGGCTCTCTGTATTCAATCCATTCTAAATGTTATGGTGAAACACACCTATTCCTCCGATAATGGACTCTCCCTCCTATATTAATGTTATGGTGAAACACACCTATTCCTCCGATAATGGACTCTCCCTCCTATATTAATGTTAAATCAAGAAGTTCTTGGGAGTTCTATTGGAGTTGAGTAGAACTACTAGGCAGTTGATATTAGTATTTAGCCGAATACTAAGGAGTTGGCTTACAGTGGAATATTACCAACATTGTTGCAAATAACACAGGAAGTAGCACAAACAGTAAGACTTTTGATCATCAACAGTGAAACTTTGAGAGCCAGTATTTACAAGGCATGTTGAACGTTAGGAATGCTCAAGGGTTAAAGCATAACTAAAATGTTATTATATTCATCACTTAGCAGAATTAGTAAGAGAAAACTTTATTATCAATGCTGAGACTGTCTTTTACTGTGCGTCAAATAAAGAATCTGAGCCTTGCCAAACTTTGGAATCTGTAAACTATTAAAGTTGGGATTTTTTCTAAGTGAATCGAAAGGATCTGTACACGTTCAGCAAAATTTGTTAGTGTAATAACAATTCAGAGGTGTGACTTAAGAAAGCTTTATTGTACTTGAATAGGGAGGTATGGTTAGACTGCTTTAGTATCTAAGTGAGGAAGAGTTCATCTTTCAGGGAAGACAATCATCACCAAGTGCATTAAGACCAGTTGGTCTACACCACAGTTAGAAACTTAAATGACCTAGAAATTATGGGTTCTGGCTGAGCAAACTTTTATGTGATATTTGAAAATAACATTATTTTGTCTGAAACCTTTGATTTCACTTCTCACAACTAAGTTTGACGATGAGAAAATATATTATCCAAAAGTATTTTATTTTATTTTTTAAGATCGATTAAAATTCAAATCAAAATTTAAATGTTTAGTTTTATTAGCAAGAATTGGAAAAATTCTTCAAAACGTTTTCTTCTGGAAATTGTTTTTCCTTTTGAAAGAAAATTTTATAAAATAACATTGTTTTTCTATTGGCGTGACTAATGGAGGAAGGCTTGGCAAATCTGATACACACAGAACAAATTGAAGACAAGAGGTGACAGGGGAAAACAAAGCATATACGTTATGAGGTTGAGTAAATGAATGGTGAAACAAGATTTAGGAGAAATAACAAAAAGACAAAATTCATTAAGAGTTAGAAATTGTGGAGAGCCATGATCACCAAAATTCTGAAGGGACACAGTACATAAAGAAAAACATGCACGAGTAAATGGATGGCAGAACAAGGTTTCGGAGAGATAAGAAAATAAAAATTATATTAATAGCTGCAAAGGACAGGAAATTGTGTAGAGTCATGATTGCCCAAATCTTGTGAGGATAAAACACATGAAGATGTAAATGTTAACTTGTTTTTTCTTATTCTTTTCTTTTTTCTTTCAGTTCTGATCAAAAACAAGTGCATTTAAAGAAAATGGAAAATGGGAAGGGCTATGACAATGAAGTCCAGATTGTCAGTGGGCACAAGAAATACAATGCCAAACTGCTGACTTGTCTACTTAAAGCTTTTGGAGACAAAATGCTTTTGGCAGCATTCTTTAAACTTCTTCATGATATTTTACTCTTTGCTAGTCCGGTTCTTCTAAAGTAAGTGACATTTTGCAAATTCCAGGTTTTTATATTTAAAATTTAGCTGTAAAAAAAAAAAAAAAAAAAAATGAACACTGATTATTTAAGCAGTTCATATAATATCCGAAACAAATTGACTAATAGAAGATTTTCCTCTTGGCACCATGCACTGATGAGGAGGATGGGCCATGCCAATAACAGAGGGATTGATAATAGCAAACAAAATTTAATGTCTTTTAGTAAGTGTTCCAAGAAATAGAACTCAAGGCATACTCTCTTGCACACGCTCAGGTATGCCAAGGCGTACCCTCTTGCACACGCTCAGGTATGCCAAGGCGTACCCTCTTGCACACGCTCAGGTATGCCAAGGCGTACCCTCTTGCACACGCTCAGGTATGCCAAGGCGTACCCTCTTGCACACGCTCAGGTATGCCAAGGCGTACCCTCTTGCACACGCTCAGGTATGCCAAGGCGTACCCTCTTGCACACGCTCAGGTATGCCAAGGCGTACCCTCTCGCACACGCTCAGGTATGCCAAGGCGTACCCTCTCGCACACGCTCAGGTATGCCAACGCGTACCCTCTCGCACACGCTCAGGTATGCCAACGCGTACCCTCTCGCACACGCTCAGGTATGCCAACGCGTACCCTCTCGCACACGCTCAGGTATGCCAACGCGTACCCTCTCGCACACGCTCAGGTATGCCAACGCGTACCCTCTCGCACACCCTCAGGCGCGCGCGCGTGCCCTCTCGCACACGCTCAGGTGTCTCGCGCGCGCGCACACGCTCAGGTATACAGCGCGTACCCTCTCGCACACGCTCGGGTGTGCGCGCGTGCCCTCTCGCACACGCTCAGGTATGTAACACGTACCCTCTCACACGCGCACTCAATTATACCAATACGTACTTTCTCTCTCTCTCTCTCTCACACGCGCACTCAATTATGCTGTCTGTCTTTCTCTCTCTCTCTCTCTCCTCGCGCACTCAATTATGCCAATACGTGCTTTTCTCTCTCTCTCTCTCTCTGTGTATCAGTGTGCCAATACGTGCTTTTCTCTCTCTCTCTCTCTCTGTGCCTCAGTGTGCCAATATACGTACTTTTTCTCTCTCTCACTCGGGTGTCTTAATACGTACTCTCTCTCTCTTTCACACGGCACTCAGTACTTCAATGCGTCTTACTTTTCTCTCTCTCTCTCTCTCACACGCGCACTCAGTGCTTGCTGTCCGTACTTTCTCTCTCTCTCTCTCTCACACACTCAGTGTGTAATACGTACTTTCTCTCTCTCTCTCTCTCTCTCCCACGCGCACTCAATTATGCCAATACGTACTTTTTCACTCTCTCTCTCTCTCACTGACGCACTCAAATAACCTGGCTCCTTTCTCTCTCTCTCTCTCTCTCTCCCCCGCGCACTCAAATATGTACCAATACGTACTTTTTCTCTCTCTCTCTCTCTCTCTCCCCCACGCGCACTCGGTGTCTTAATACGTATTTTCTCTCTCTCTCTCCCCCCACGCACTCAGTGTGTGTGCGTGCTTTCTCTCTCTCTCTCTCACACACGCACTCAATTAACACGTACGTACTTTTTCTCTCTCTCTCTCACCCCCCCCTCCGGGTGTCTTAATACGTACTTTTTCTCTCTCTCTCTCCCCACGCGCACTCAGTGCCTGTCCGTACTTTCTCTCTCTCTCTCTCTCTGTGCCTCAGTGTGTGTCTCGATACTTTTTCTCTCTCTCTCTCTCTGCACGCTCAGTGCTTAATACGTACTTTTTCTCTCTCTCTCTCTCTCTCTGCACGCACTCAATTGTGCCAATACGTACTTTTTCTCTCTCTCTCTCTCTCACACGCGCACTCAAATATGTATCCCTTTCTCTCTCTCTCTCTCTCTCACACGCACTCAAATATGTATGCGTGCTTTTCTCTCTCTCTCTCTCTCTCTCTCACCGCTGTCCGTCTTAATACGTACTTTTTCTCTCTCTCTCTCTCTCTCTCACACTCAAATATGCCAACACGTAGTCTTTCTCTCTCTCTCTCTCTCTCTCACACATTCATATATACAGATAAATACTCTTTCACACACACATATATACCAACACATACTCTCTCTCGCACACGCACTCATATATGCCAACACATACTCACGCACATATATGCCCACACGTTGTTTTGTTTTTTGTTTTTTTTTTGCTTTGACGTCACAAGTCTATATCCACTTAACTGTATCCCTTTTGCATGTGAACACTATTTCTATTTTGCAAGCATCTTACTTTGTTACTGACTTGTAGTTGCTTTGATTTGCCTTAAATTGTCTTGTCTCATTATTTCACTCTCTTTTTCTTCTTCCTCTTATTGTAGAGAGTTTCATCAATTCTGCTTAATCGGGTCTTCCTCCTTTTCAAAATATATCATGCTTATTTATCCACCCTTTTATCACCCGCTATTTCTTCCCACCTTCTGTTTTCTCCCCCTCTCTACTCTTCCATTTTCTATTCTCTCTCTCCCTCTCTCTACTCTTCCCTTCCCTCTATTCTTTCATTCTCTCTCTGCCCCCTTCCTATCTTTTCCATCCTTCTACTCCTTATATAACCATTTAAAAAAGATAATCATTTTTGATGCAAAATGTTTTACCTTTCCAAGCACTTTTGGCTATACTTTTAGCCATTATTGTGGATAGATTTTCTTTTATGTGTGACTGCATGTTTGGAGAGTTGTGTGTGTTTGCTATTCTGAACACAGTAAGCACATTGTTGCTGTGTTCATAGTTGATGTTATTGAGTGTTGGGTTCTTCTTTTTTATTAACTAGCAGTATAGCCCGGCGTTGCTCGGGTGTAATAAGTTTTAAAACTAATCCATGGTCCTGGAGCTCAGACTCTTTGAACGTTGGCATGAAATACTAAAAAGCAATAGTTGTTTTCAGTTAAAGCAAAACCATAGACTGAAAGAAAAATGAATGGATGTAAGTCAAATTTTGATTTCCTGATATCGATATCAAATAAGCTTTTTTTTTTTTGTTGTTGTAAGATGAATTTTGAAGGCTAAATAAGTCCTCTGAGTAAATGGTATCATGGATGAGACTAAGAACTACAATTATACCTACTTAGAGCCAAACCCGAAGCAAAAACTAAAATAAAAGGGCTGAAAAAAAATACAGACATACAGGCAGATAAACAGACACGCACACAAACATCTTGCCCTTTATATATATATATAATCAATTTTCTGCACTATTGTAAGAACTGCAACCTTGAAACTTCTGAATATCGTTTCTTATGTCTTTGTCTATGAGTGTATCAAATTTGATTAAAATCGGACCACTCCTTCTATAACCTGATTTTTTTCAATTATCGATTTCCGGTATTTATCAGGGGGTACCTCGACACAAAACCTAGCTAAGAACACTCGCAGACGTTTATAGTACAACTGTATAAATTTTCAAGAAAATCGGTTCAGCCATTATGGAGTCTATTAGTAATGGACACACACACACACACACACACAAAGTTCCATTTATAAATAAGTTTAGATTTAGATAATGCTTCCATTATTTTTAGATGTCTTTTGCTAGGTCTCCATGTGTGTTTAAATGAGATCAAATTGAACCCTGGTCTGCTAGGTGCAAGGTTAATTTTCATATCAACTTTGTAGTCGTGTGTCCAATGTAATTATTTATGAAATTGGATTGATCAAAAACACAGTTCTTCAAAGGAAATGTAAATTCATAGATGATATTGGTTTGCTGTACCTTGTCCATCATTTTTAACAAAACCTGCATATATATATATATATATATATATATATATATATATATATATATATAAAGAACGGCAACCCATGAAGACAAAGTGGATAATCCAAAAGATTTTATCTAATTGATATAAATTATCAATTAGTAGAAATAAAGAACTCAGTGAATATTATCCAGAGCAAATATATTGAGAAAAAAAAACAACACATAATTAAATAGTTATAAATCCAAAATTTATTTCAGCAACGTAAAAACAATCTTACAATTGCCTCATTCAGACTATTAATGAATAAAAAAAAAATTATTTAGCAACAGTCTGAATGAGGCAATTCTAAGGATTTTTCTTTACATTGCTGAAATAAATTCTGGATTTATAGCCATTTAATTATGTGTTGGGTTTTCTTCTCTCTCTCTCTCTATCTATCTATCTATCTATAAGATATATATATATATATATATATATATATATCTTGATGGTCCATAAATCCTAATTTTCAGTTCCATGAACTTTTTCCTTTTGTTTCTTTTCTATGTTTCTTGATTATTATTTATTTTTGTTTTGTTTTGCCAGATTGTTGATTCAATTCACCAGTGACAAGACTGAATTCCTCTGGAAAGGTTTCTTTTATGCTGTTGTTTTGCTGTTATGTTCCACATTACAATCTGTGATTTTACACCAATATTTCCACTATTGTTTGACTGTGGGTATGAAACTCAGAACAACTATTGTTTCTGCCGTCTATAACAAGGTTAGTCATCTTCTCTCTCTCGCAGGCTGAGCAGGTAGTGTAATGCATAGTGGCTTGGAATGAGAAATTTGAGAGCCAAGTTTGACTAGCAGTTGAGTTCATTACATTCTCCTGTGTGCAAATATCAATAGGAAAGGAATGACTACTTGTCATGCTCTAAACAATGGGTTAATTGATTTGTATCTGGAAAAATCATTGTTATTCTTAAAAATTGTTAATGCTAGTCATTCACAAAAAAGTAGAGAAAGAAAATAATAATCCAAAATATTTGTTGGCGTTAAATAATCCATGGAGAGCTAATATGCCATAACAAACAAATCAATCCTCTCTCTCTCTCTCTCTCTCTCTCTCTCTATATATATATATATATATATATATATATATATATATATATAATCACAATGTAATGTAACATCAAATGAAAACCTAAGTATTAAAAGTTTACATTGGATCTACTAAGAACACTTTTAAACAATGTTGGTACATGCACTTAACTTCCTTTAAAAACAACACGTACCAAAACCAAACATCCCTTTCTGCGTATTTTTGGAAGTTAAAGGACACAAACAAAACCCCCAAAGTAAAATGGAAAAAACAAAAATCTGTAAGTCGTTCTACAACATCTGCCCTTTGTGCCTAAGTAAAAAGCTGCAGATTTTAAGGATCCCTAAAAATGGGGAACTATTGAACTGTTGAGATGAATTGACTGTTTTATTAAAAATATTTTTTGTTTAAATTTAATTCATCATAATGTTTCATTTATAACTTGTGCTCAAATATAACTTAAAAATTAAAATTTACTAAAATAAATGGCCCACAAAATACTAATTGTTTTTCCTAACTATAATATACTTTGGTATACTAAAATTATTCAGTTCAAACCTAAAAAAATTACAGCCACTTTAAAAAAAAATCTTTAAAATTTAATTAATTGCAATGTTTCATTGATCGCTTAGGCTCCAATATAACTTTTAAATTATTTTACCAAAATAAATGACCCACACAATATGTAATGTTTTTTAATCTATAATAGACCTTAGTATATCATAATTATGAAAATCCTGATTCTAAACTATACATTCTTTACTCATGAGGTAGTGCTAAATCTAATTTAAAATAAAAAACAACCCTGAAGTTCAGCCTGCTGTAAAAGATTGTTGTCTGCCCATTTAAATAATGTATGTTCCCACAATGTATCTTACACAGACAAAATAATTTTATTTTAATTTATAAAAAAAAAACTTAAATTTCAGTTATGACTTATGCTCTAATCTAACTTAAAAATTAATAATTATTTTACTAAAATGACCCACACAATACTAAATTAGTTTTCTTAATATACTTTAATATACCATAATTATTTAATCCTAATTTTAACATAAATATTCAAGCCCCTTTACTCATAAAGTAGTTAAAAAAAAAAATCCAACTTGCTTTTAAAAATTATTTACCTGTTTAAGTATTCTGTGGTCCCACTGGATACCTGACTCACACAATAATTTTCTTTAAAATTTGTGGTACAGTGGATATCGGCTCGGAACGAGAAATCAGGGAGCCAAGTTCAAATTCCAGTTGAATCCATTGTATTCACTTACGCGCAAATAACATTGGGAAAGGTATTAATCTGTCTCTTCCTTCCAGTTATGGGTTAAATAGCAGGACAGATTGGGGTCTATAGCCTTGGCTGGCAACCAGTCTACCACAGAAAGCAATGGCAACCTACTGCGGGATAATCTTCTGCCCAGTCAGTCATGTTTCTTTCGAGACATGATCGCCCAAGTGTGTATTACGTATGGCACTTAACTGACTGACTCTAACATAATTTAAAAAATGAACATTATTTTACTAAAATAAATGACCCACACAATACTTAATTGTTGTTCTTAATACAATATAACTAAGTATACCATAATTTTCATTTTAATTCTGACCTAAACATTCCAGCCTCTTTACTCATGAGATAGTAGTTAAAAAAAAAAGTCTATTGTTCAAAAAAATAAACCTAAAATCCGACCCACTGTTAAAATCTATTGTCTACCCATTTAAAAAATCTAAGGTCCTACTATGTATCTTATCCAGACAAAATTATAAAGTGACATGTCTAGACACCAGGCCATCCTGTTTCCTTTTATAACCCAAATATTAAATCTCCATGGTTACATAATTCTCATTTTTGATTGAACAATATTGACACACCTAAAGCATTTTCTCCAATTACCACCCGCTAATTTTCTAAATAACCTTGAATTCATTTTATATTTTCAAAATAAATCATTCATCATTTATTTTAATATATCACCTGGAGAAGAACAGTATTGTTCTGAAACATGAAAATTTTTGTGTAGTGATGTTATGCTTTTATAAACCATTGTAATAACATAATTACAATATATATATATATATATATATATATATATACACACACTTATTTTCTTTATAGATATCAAAATATTATTGTAGCATTCTCATCAGTTTTCTTGGCCATCTCCCTTGTTTCCTGGTTAGGATGATGTGGTTTCCGGCTTTCTCTTTTCCAAGCTTTTTACTCCTACGTAGCCCCCTGCGCATCAGTGGTGTTATCACCTTGCTTGGGGTGATATGATTAAAAAAAAAAAGTATTTGTCTATATTTTTGAGATGAGGTAGTATTTACATTATTTGGATTGGACTAGTGTCCTCATCTTTGTTGCCATTTGTGTGGCATTTCAGGCATTTTATGCTTCGGCCTTCTTCAGGTGCTAGAAATTTTGAACCAAACCTTTTACTATAATCACTGGGATATATGAACTCCATTCCTTGAATAAGGCCTTGATTGGAAGTCATGAGGTATCTCGCTCTAACTCTGCAAGTTACTTGTTCACCACTGCTGTAGCCTGGTATTGAACTCACAACTCTAAGAATCAAATCTGACTTGACTCTTAGAGTTGTGAGTTCAATACCAGGTTACAGCAATGGTTACCTCAACCAATTCACCCATGTGGTGTTTGTTTGATCTCGGACCAGCCAAAGTAGAACTGCCTGTTATCAATTGGCTAGATCAGTCCAGGCTCACGAGAGGACAGTATTTAGTTCCCTGGTTCACGTTAGCCAACCAACGGAATATAACCAGTACAACATGACAACACTAGTGCAGATTTATATATATTTATATCCAATTTATGTACACACTATAAACAAGTTCAAATATAGGTGACATACAAATTAGCTGTCTAGTATATTAGTATCACACTACTACTCGTAGCAGTAATTTTCTCGAGAGCGGTGACTTGTTCTGTTGGCTAGCAGCTTACTGATTTCAGACTGACCATCTTCTTCAAAATCTCCGGTTCAATTCCGCTAATTTAGTCTTCCACCTTGATATAATTGAAAAGGCACAAAACCGGGGTGGTAAAGTTAACTATGGGGAATTCAGTTTTCACTCTGTGTGAGTCTTACCAGCTCAAAATGAAAATAATATCAATTATCCATTTTGACTGAGTCTTCAGCCCTTCACTGCTGAGAGGGAGAGACTTCCCATCTCTATTAATTACTTATCCGTACTCAAAGTTGCAAAATAGCCGGTGTCCAAAGACAGGAAATTCTCTCATTCCAATTTAACCTCGGACCATGCAGTTGTCAAAACTGGGTGATGATATTATAAATTTCTTTTCTTTTAAATCAATAAACAATTAATACCAGCCATCTGGAAATAGGGTTACACTCAGCTAATTGACAAACTTCTCTACATTAATTCTAATTATATAGGTTGTCAAATTCATAAACGGAGAGGATAACCCAAATATATCTTTTTAATATGAATTATTAAATAGGTAGATCCATGCAGAGAGCTCAATGAGTAATATCCGGAGCAATATGATATACATAAAGGAAAAACCCAATGCGTTAACTAAGGTGGTTATAAACTATAATTTATTTTGACAGGTGAGTTTTTGATACCCATCTCAACAGGCCGCAAATTACAATTGGTTTAATTTTATCAGAACATTCAAAAAACAGGTAGTTGACCTAGAAAGTATATAAACACGCCAGTCACCTAAAGAACTCAATTCATTTCTGAAGAGTAATGCTTATATCACAGAAATGGAAACTGTTTTAAAATTTTCTTCTCTAGAGAGGTCAATCGTTATATATATATATATATGTGTGTGTGTGTGTGTGTGTGTGTGTGAAATCTGTAAATGGAGCGGATAATCCAAATAGATCTTTTTAATATGAATTATTAAATAGATAGATCCATGCAGAGAGCTCAATCCGTAATATCCGGAGCAATATGATATACATAAAGGAAAAACCCAATGCATTAACTAAGGTGGTTATAAACTATATAATTTATTTTGACAGGTAGGCTTTTCGTGCCTATCTCATCAGGCCGCAAATTACAAATCCTTTATAATTTGTTGTCTGATGAGTTGGATACTAAGGGCTTGCCTGTTAGAAATTGTGGTTTGTAGCCGCCTTGGATGATGCATTGAGTTTATCCTTATATAATTGCAATTTTTTATTATAAGTAGTTATAATATAAATATTTTCGCTACACAAAATCTATTGTGTTTCAGTACTATTGTACTTCATCAGGCAATGGTTGGTCACAGGTGTTGTATCGAGCACTTTTAAAAAGTAAATAAGTAAATGCTATGAACTGTGGATCATTACTCCATTTGTTTTTACTCTGTTTTTACAAGGAATGGACTCTTTCTTTTATGCATAATTACCTGCATGACTTCCAGAGCGGTTAGCAGTAGTTAGTTCGACAGTACGCAGATAAAGCCAGCTACGATTCAGGCAATAATCAGCGTAACTGTACCGTTCAGACTTACATATTTCTATTTACTTATTACTAACACTTACCTTGTAAATATGTTCTTGTTATACTAATATACTGTTTTGAAGCTACCTTTTGTGTTCCGTGTCTTACTTCCAACCAAACCAGTCGCTATAACTTTGCGGCAAAGTTTCGCCACAACAACTCCACAACAAATTGCCGCCAAAGATTTACATTAAGATTTATCACATCAAATTGGCAAATAAAATCCATAACACGTATTAATATATATATATATATATATATATTCTGCTCTGATGAACTTAGCTCACTGGTGCCCCCTAAGATTAACAACTAGGTCCTACCTTTTGACTGTGAAACCAATAAATTGTAAATGCAAATTCTACTCCAGCAGCTTCTTTTCTCACACTTCCCGCCTGTGGAATTCCCTTCCATTTACTTACTTCCCCAACAGCTATAATCTTCAAGAATTTAAATGTAAAGTCAAGAGTCATCTATCTCGCTAACCTGCATCCTCTCTCTCATGCTCCTTTCTCCGTCCACTTCACTCTCATCAGTATTCTCATCCATCTCTTACCCACTTGGTACTCAAAAAGAAAAAAAAGTATTACTAGACACAAAACTTACATAAATCAACAATAAATTGTTGAAAAGAAAAAGGTATTACCAGCAATAAATAAATAAAATTTAGTTGGCAATAAAGGTTGATATGTCATAAAACAATCAACCAACCAACAATCCTAACTTTCTTCCTATGTAACCCCCTGCAAAACAGTGGCAATAATAGTTTATGATTATAAAAAAAAAATTTTTTAAAATATAAACATAATCTTGCCTGTCATTTTAAGGTCATTCTTAATGTTTCAAATGACAAAGAAAACATAAAATTATTCAGTTAAAAAAATATCCTGCCTCACACCTGTTAAACATTTCAACCCAATTGCTTAAAATACACTGTTTCAAATGACAAAGAAAACATAAAATTATTCAGTTAAAAAAATATCCTGCCTCACACCTGTTAAACATTTCAACCCAATTGCTTAAAATACACTGTTTCAAATGACAAAGAAAACATAAAATTATTCAGTTAAAAAAATATCCTGCCTCACACCTGTTAAACATTTCAACCCAATTGCTTAAAATACACTGTTTCAAATGACAAAGAAAACATAAAATTATTCAGTTAAAAAAATATCCTGCCTCACACCTGTTAAACATTTCAACCCAATTGCTTAAAATACACTGTTTCAAATGACAAAGAAAACATAAAATTATTCAGTTAAAAAAATATCCTGCCTCACACCTGTTAAACATTTCAACCCAATTGCTTAAAATACACTTTACTAATTACTGAAAAACAAATGTTTGTTTTAGATTTTTTCTTATTACAGAGTCTTAAATTATCAAATTCTGCCCGGAAAACTTCTACCGTAGGAGAGATTGTAAATTTGATGTCAGTTGATGCTCAAAAGTTCCAAGATCTCATGACTTACATCAACACTGTTTGGTCAGGACCACTTCAAATTATTATTGCTTTGTATTTTCTCTGGCTCACCCTCGGGCCAGCTATATTGACCGGAGTTGGGGTATTGGCACTGCTCATCCCATACAACCTTTACCTCTCAAATGCTGTCAAAAAATTACAAGTAAGTCTCAGTCTCTCTCTTTCTATATTGTTTTTATTTTCATTTATAAGAACTTGTGCTTTTATTTATATGAATGTACATGTATTGTCTACAAAAATGATTGATCTCTATCCTATTTGAAATTATATATCCACACACATAGACACACACACATACACACACACACACAACACAGACATCTACACAAACACATGTACCCACAAAATATCACCTTTATAATACAAGAAATAATATCAGATGAAATAAATCCATCTTTTGGACAGGAGTAGAGGTGATCGCCTTGTTTCTTGTTTAGGAAGGGGTTCCCGGTTCAACTCTCTCTTTTTCGGTCTTTATGTCGGTTCGGCTGGAAGCTTTTTGCAGTTGGTGAGTATGGTGGCAAAGTCTCTTCATTCTGAGGGTACCAGGTTGGCAGTTTCCTGGTTGCTGCTTCCGACTGGTAGTTAGGAGCCCGAACTCTTGCGTAGCGTCTCGAGAGGCTGCTCTGATCAACAGTTGAATAATATCGGGGTTCCTGTAGTGCCATTTCGCGCATGGACGGGCGTCCCTGCATGAATTTCCGATGGGCAACCCCGAGGCCACATTATGCTGCAGGCGGCGCCATTCTCCATCCTTCACCTGCTGCAATTAACGACCATCTGACCCTACTCTAGACCTCTCTATCCACAACTACAACCAACATGAAATTTAACAAACAAAATAGCAAGCCTAAACCAGCTAGTCGTAAATCGCCCAAACCTATCTGCGTTACCTTCACAAATATACGAGGTATTCGCAGTAACTTTAATAGTGTAGAGTCTTTCCTTCTAACTAACTCACCCGATATCTTAGCTATATGTGAGACTAACCTTGACCCTTCTATCCCCTCTTCAGAGCTGTTCGTTCCTGGTTACCTTCCTCTCTTCAGGAAGGACTCCAATGTCCATATGCATGGGCTTGGTGTATATGTCAGCGAACAACTCCCCCTAGCCAGGGTCACATCTCTTGAATCCCTTGATCATTCCTTCATGTGCTTCCGTCTCTCACTTCTAAGCTCGGTTAGCTATCTCTTCTTCCTCTACCGCTCCCCCTCCTCCTCTGACTGTACGTTACTTGATTGCATCTCTAATAACATCGACAGGGCCATTTCTTCTCACCCATCTGCCCAAATATTTGTGTTTGGCGATTTTAACGCCCACCACACCAAGTGGCTTGAAAACTCAGCCACGACCTTGCTGGGATCCGCACCATGCACTTTTCAATAGCCCAAGCTCTAACGCAAGTGGTGGACTTCCCCACGCGTTTCCCTCTAAAAACCCTAACGGAAGGGACTCTTTACTCGACCTTTGTTTTACTTCCATCCCAGACTCCTGCACTACCAGGCAACTCTGCCCCCTTGGAAATTCTGACCACGCCGTAGTCTCCGTAAACATATCAATCCGCACTAACTCTTCCCAAGAAAACCAGACCAGCAGAATATCATACTGCTACCAAAGAGTCGACTGGGACTCGTTCAGGGACTTCCTCTGCGACGTCCCCTGGAACAACGTCTTTGATCTTCCTGTCGAAGACTGTGCCTCCGAAGTCTCCTCTTGGGTTAAGGCTGGCATCGATGCTTTTATCCCTGCCAGAAAATTCCAACTAAAACCTAATTCGTCCCCCTGGTTCTCACCCGCTTGCTCGGCCGCTATTGCCCACCGGAACCATTTCTTCCGGCTCTATCGAAGCTGCTCGTCGAACCAAAACAGGCGCCTTTTCACCTCAGCACGGAACAAGTGTAAAAAAGTACTGAACGAAGCCAAGAGGGCGTTTGCTACCAGAATTAGGCAACGCATAGCATCCTCTAAGTTTGGCTCCAAAGATTACTGGCGTCTCTGCAAAAGCGTGCTCAGCAGGAACAAGACTTCAATACCCCCACTAATCAATGAATTTGAAGTTCTCACCTCCCCAGCTGACAAGGCTGAGTGCTTTGCCCGTAAATTCTCAACCAATTCGACACTGGACTCGTTAGGAATACCTACACCAGACTTCCCACCCAGAACTAAGGCTCAACTAAATAACGTCCTCATCTCGCCCTCGCTGGTCACCAAGATAATTGCGCAACTTGACCCACACAAAGTGAGCGGCGGTGACGGAATCCCAGTCATAGTACTGAAGAAATGTGCCCCAGAACTCTCCTCTGTCCTCTCTAAACTCTATAACCTCTGCCTATCTGCTTCCTGCTTTCCTGCCTGTTGGAAGTCCTCCTGCGTAGTACCTATATTTAAGAATTCTGGCGAACCCTCGGACCCCGCCAATTACCGTCCTATTAGTCTCCTTCCAATCTTTGGCAAAGTTTTCGAAGCCATTATCAACGCCGAGGTGATTCAGCACCTTATGACCAACGGGCTTTTCTCTGACAAACAGTATGGGTTTCGCTTCACCAGATCTACTGCTGATATGCTAACGACCATTACCGAGTACATATACCAGGCACTCGACAAGAATGGTGAAGCCCGAACCGTTGCCTTGGATATCTCCAAAGCATTCGACAGGGTCTGGCATGCTGGCCTCTTGTGCAAACTGCGGAGCTATGGGATAACTGGACATCTGTCTGACCTCATCCAGTCCTTCCTCTCTAACCGCACATTAAAGGTGGTATTAAATGGGCATGCCTCCCAAAACTACCAGACGAACGCGGGCGTCCCTCAAGGTTCTATCCTAGGTCCCACGCTATTTCTGATCTACATTAATGATCTCCCCGACACCATTAGATCCCAAGTTGGCATGTATGCCGACGACACAACATTCTACTCCCGCATCGATCAGAAACCAGGTCTGGACAACAAAGTGAACCTCGCTGCCGCACTGGAAAGGGACCTCCAATCCGTAGTGACCTGGGGTAGGAAATGGTTGGTAAATTTCAATGCCTCCAAAACAAAGCTGTTATCAACTAACCACCATAGACTATCGCATCTACCTCCCATTAGCATGGGACAGGCTAGCCTCCTTGGCCTTACACTCTCGGCGGACCTCAAATGGAATGACTATATTGAATCCATTGCCAAATCTGCTGCTATGAAAGTCGGCTCTCTGTGCAGGGCCCGGAAATTTTTCCCACCTGAAACTATTCTGCACATATACAAATCTACCATCCGCCCGTGTATTGAATATTGCTGCCATATCTGGTCGGGTGCCCCTGCTGCTCTCCTTGGGCTTCTTGACAAAATACAAAGGAGGATCTGTAACGTGGTTGATACTAACTTGGCAGACCGGCTGCAGCCGCTCTCACACCGGCGTGATGTAGCTTCCCTGTGCCTCTTCTACAAGTACTTTCATGGCTTCTGCTCCGATGAGCTTAGATCACTGGTGCCGCCCAAGCACGAATTTACACGAGATACTAGATTGGCAGCTAGGTCCCACCCTTTTACAGTTAAACAAATAAGATGTAACCGTAAATTCTACTCCAACAGCTTCTTTTCTCGCGCTTCCCGCCTGTGGAACTCCCTTCCACAAGTCTGCTTTCCCAACAGTTACAATCTCCAGGTGTTTAAATGTAGGGTCAATAGACACCTCCTATCACACTAACTCCCAACTATTCTCACAACACTCTCATCTACCCGACCCTCATTCTCGGTATCCTCACCCGCCTATCACCCACCCTCTGTTATGTCCTATATTTAACCAGCCTTTCTCCTCTCTACGTAGCCCCCTGCACAGTAGTGGCAGTGACATGCCTTGCTCGGGGTGAAACGCTTATAAAAAAAAAAAAAAAAAAAAAAATTGTTTTAAAATTACTTTGTTTTGGATAACAATATAAAAACCTTGCAAAAGTCTTTGGGGGATGCCAAAGGCGATTGATCTCCCTTTGATCAAGATGCAGTCACGTGACGGCTGCTTAATGACATCAGTTCATAGACTGATGAAAATTGTCAATTATTCGGTTAGCAGCTGAAAATTCCAACTGTATAGCAGCTTTTCATCTGTGTGTGTGAATTAATAAATACACATATGAGGGTACATACATGTATATTATTATGATTCAGGTGTTAATAAAACAGTGCTCAATGTAGTATAAACAGAGCTATTTTATACATGTTAATAAATATGCATTTTGTCTTACATTGATAGCACAACTCAGTTTCATACGTTATGCATTCATCATGTGCATATTAGAAAACACTCAGTTTATAATATGCACCTAATGATTGCATAAAACATGAAAGTCAGAGTTGTGCCATCAACATAGAATTATATAATTTGTAAGCACAACCCAGGTTTATAGCTTTCACTCTGTGTGTGTATGTGTGTGTATATATATATATAATTTGTAAGCGAGTTATTACACAACCCAGGTTTATAGCTTTCACTGTGTGTGTATATATATATATATATATATATATATATATATATATATGTATATATATATATATATATATATATATATATATATATATATATATATTATTCTTCATGTGGTAGCATAACTCGGTTTCTTTAACAATGCAATCTTTAGATGTTGAATAAAGACTGACTGCTACATAATTTAAATTTTAATAAAAATATCTGGCTAATGCAGTGTTGGCGCAGTTCATTTATTGTAACCCCTTGTGGCTTTGCTGCTGTAACACCCCAACGGACCGTCCAAACATTTTCTCCGGCGGCCGTTCTCCACGCTGTGATGTTGCCGGAAGTTTGTTGAAAATGTCGGAGCCTCAAGCCAGGGGGTACAAGATTGAACTATAAGGAACGAATTTCCACGACTTGGATGAGTTGAAAGGATGCTTTATTTCGTTTAGAGTTAGCCTTTTCGGCTGGGGCAGGCGAATGTGACACACAGCTCTAACTCTAATTAATGGAGATCAACAAATCCGAACTGACTGAAACAAGACGAACGGAGTTTCTTACTTCAAGCACACGCCTGGCGGAAATAACTAGTTATCTTTTTTTTTTATCTTAATAAAGCTTCCGCCGGAAAATTCTTAATGTGTGGTCAAGATACAGTAAAAGACAGCCTTTGACCTGGTCATTTGAAAACCTACCTCCCGAACTTTATCTCCTGAACTTATCTCTTTATCACGTTAAATCACTGAGTCAAATATTTACCGGAAGAGTGGTAGGATTTAAAACAGTAATCGGATACTCTTGTCTCTTCCACAATTTTCCTCGTAAAAGAAAAAGCGTTTATTTATTTATTTTTTCCTCTTCTTTTTCACTTTTGTTAAATATGTTTTTAAACTATTTTCTATTCTAATCTATTATAATAAAATACATATTTTACGAAGCATCTTAATATACGCCTAGTTATCGTGTCACACTGCCTTGCATGGAGTGATTTTTTAATTTAAATATTTTTGCACTAATACCTAAGTGTTATCTTAGGTATTAGTGCAAAATGAAAGATGAATTCAGTATAATTTTAATTTGATTGGGAGGAGGGGCCAAAAAGGGAGGACTAATTTCCTTTCAATATTTTGTTTGTAGATGAAGCAAATGAAATTGAAGGATGCCAGAATGAAAATGATGAATGAAGTTCTGAATGGAATCAAGGTAAGATGTCTCCGTTCACTTACACTCTAGTCAGTACCTTTTGTTGTCTTGTAAAATCTATAAAGCTCACTCAATAACTGAGGACAGTGAATTCTCTTAGTCTGGACCAATCAATCTCTTGAATAATCTATGGATTTATAATGTGTAAAACAAAGCCAACATTTAATTCAACAATTTGCCTAGTACGACATAATTATTATATAGCTATCAAAATGTAAGAAGAACTTAAATCATTTAACAGACATCTTTTTTTTTTTTTTTTTTTTTTTTTTTTTTTTTTTTTGATACATTGGTCACCCACCTAAAAAAGGGAGACATGGTTTTATCACAATCTCATGCATTTCTGTTTAATAGTCAACAGGCAGTTCATTTTTTTTTTTTTAAGTTTTTTCTAAGCAGTTTACTGAATGAGAACAGAAGATAAAGTTGTAGAAATAAAGTTTGTTTTTCAGATCAAGTGACAACTAAACTGGAAATAGGGTATGTCCAGGGTGCTGGTCTATATTAACAGTTATTCTTGGGGTTGGGTTGTGTTCTGGACTGCCTTTGGCATGAGATGGTCTTGTCTTTCATGTAATTATCAGCCTGTCTATTCAGTCACATGACAGGATATGTAGATGGGCAAGGAGTTAATAGTGGGGAAGAGCTGACCAACGTAGCACAAGTGTCACTCAGATGAACAAGAGAAGCTCTGAATAAAAACTCAGGAGACAACTTCTATAGAGCTACATGCACTACAGACTCACCATCAATGTTGGCAAAGACCATGGTTCTGCTCCAATCATGACTGGGACATCAACCACCAACTGGAGTCAAGATTGCCATCAACAAACTGAACCTGGAGAATGTTGAACAATTTCTATACCTCGGTATCATACTAACATCAAATGCATTTACTGAAAAAGACATCAATGACCAAATCAAGGCCACCCATGCAGCCTACAAGAAGCTATCTGAAAGAGTATTCAGCATTTGTATTTATTTCTGAGACAAGTAATTTTCAATATATTAGTACTATTTCGAAATATTTTTCTCATTTTGGTTGATATAGATGTTATTATAGACAGGACATTTCGACCAAGTACACTCTGGTCATCAGGTGTCCATTGATAGGTTGATATGGATTATCATATTGATTATTAAAATATATCCCGTGCAATCAGTTATTGTTCTTCCTTGTTGGATTTGGTGCATCACTACCGGATCCAAGGATTGAACTCCTGACCACTAGATGATACTAACACAAGTATAACCAATTATGTTAGTGAGTCCATGCCACGTCACATAATTTTAGTATTTATTTCTGAATTGAATAATTTTCAGTATCTTGTTATTTCAAATTATTATTCTCATTTTGGTTGATATCAATGTTTTTACAGACAAAGTTTTGACCAAGGATCAACAGAAAATCCATATCAGACAGTCAATGGACACCTGATGATTACCAGAGGGTACTTGGTTGAAACGTTGTGTCTATAATAACATCTATATCAACCAAGATGAGAGCAATAGTTTGAAATAATACTTAGATAGAGCATTCGGTAATTCTGGACTAACACAAACCACCAAGTTTATGGTCTACCAAGCAGTTGTAATCTCAACTCTTCTGTATATCTGTGCGACTTGGGCACTCTATCAAAGAGACATCTGCAAGCTTGAAAGATTCCATTAAATAAAACTTTGTCAAATCATGGCAGGACAGGAGCACAAATCAACAAAGTTCTCTTCCACATAAAGTATAAAGGTAGACAGCCTAGAAACCAACAGGACTCGCCACCAAATTTGATGGGCCAAACAGTCAGTCAGTTAAGTGCCATGCGTGATACATGCTTGGGCGATCATGTCTCGAAAGAGACATGACTGACTGGGCAGAAGATTATCCCGCAGTAGGTTGCCATTGCTTTCTGTGGTAGACTGGTTGCCGACCAAGGCTATAGAACCCAATCTGTCCTATTATTTAACCCATTTAGAGGGAAGAGATGGATTAATACCTTTCCCAAGGGTATTTGCGCGTAAGTGTATGCAAGGTTTTTTTTTTTTCAACTGGAATTTGAACTCGGTTCCCCGAGTTCTCGTTCCGAGCCGATATCCACTGCGCCACAACGCACATCCACAATGGGCCAAACACCTTTCTCAAATGCCAAACATCTGCCTATCTAAACAAATCCTCTTCTCAGAGTTCTCATCTGGCATAAACACGTTGCTGAGAACAGAAATCAATCTGTGGAATTCCCTTCCATTTACTTGCTTCCCTGACAGCTATAATCTCTAAGAATTTAAATGTAAAGTCAACAGTCATCTCCTATCTCACTAACCTTCATCCTCTCTCTCATGCTCCTTTCTCCGTCCACTCTACTCTCATCAGTATTCTCATCCTTCTCTTACCCACTTCCTGACACCCCCCCCCCGATAACCTGTCACTCTTTCTCATAACTTTCCTCTTATGTAACCCCCTGCAAAACAGTGACAATAAAATGCCTTGCTTGGGGTGATATGATTATAAAAAAAAAAAAAATTTCTATACTATTATAATGTAGTTATAAAGTGGGGGATCAATTCTACATTACAATCAATATATAAACTGATCCCTCACTTTGTCCACATTCATCCTTCTCTTACCCACCTCCTGAAGCCCCCTATAACCTGTCACTCTTTCTCATAACTTTCCTCCTATGTAACCCCTGCAAAACAGTGGCAGTAAAATGCTTTGCTTGGGGCAATATGATTATTTAAAAAAAGAATCCCATTAATTAGGAGATGGAAGCTGCAGAAAGAACCTATTGGAGAAGAGCCGTTTACAAAAATCAACATCCTTCAAAAACACCAGAGGACAAATAGAAGAGACAATGAGAGCCCAAAGAAAAGCCAGAACTTTCTATCCCCTGAACCCTTCTACCCTACCATGTGGTGACTGCAGACATCTCTTCAGATCCAACATAGGACTCATTTCACGTAGAAGGAAATGTCGATGACTATCCCAATATTCAGCAACAAGTTCCACCAACGATAAAGATTTAAAAGAAATCCCTTATTATTGAAAGAATTATAAACCTTATTAATTTTGTCCTATTTAATTACGTAGAGCATGACCGAAAAGATATAAATACAGAGCAGTAATTATCATATTGAGGATTGAAAAGAAATTTAATGGGAGTTACTAAGGGAGATAACTGTGCTGTCTAATTACATAGATTTTGGCACAAAAGATATGAGTAAATTAAAAAAAAATGCAAGAAAGCAATTATTATACAGTGTTAATGAATCGTTATTTAGCCGCGTCAAAAGTTGAGGTTGTGCATCAACTGAAAGAAAGGAAAAGTCTAAATTTATTTATTCTTGGAAATCATGAAAAGTGAAAAGCTGCCTTTATCTTTTTTTTAAATAACTAGAACGTTTTTGCAGCATGCACATGTGTTGGAATCTCCAAAGTATTGAGTATTGTTGAAGTTATCACTAAAACTTTTTGTTGAAATTTACAAACTCTGTTTCATTCAGTTTCACAAACCAGTTAAAATATAAAAGCTTAAGATATACAAAAAACAAACATTGCATTTTTATTAAATAAGTATATATTTTAATCATTAGATTAATCCACCCCAGTAAGGACAACTTTACCCCTTTACCTGTTTTCACTTTTTCCCAAAATTTGGGTTTGATCAGTCAATGTATGGCTGGCTATTTTAGATGGTATGACTAATAGAAATCACAGAATTTTATATATGCATAGATATTGTTTTTTTCTTTTGATATTCTAAATTCTTCAAAGGTTATTTTATTTTATTTTGTTTTTAAGATAGTGAAAGTATTTTGTATGTTAAATAATAACTTGATACGTCTCGGAAAGGGATATATATATATATATATATATATATATTATTTGGAGTAACTAAGGGGTTTGGCAAGTGTAACCAGGTAGGACAATCTAGCAAGTAGCCGTAATGGACAGTACTCGTCACATGCAGTATGCTGAGTCATAGGCTTATGCAATAGGCATAGTCAATAGACGTAGACCCCTAGATGTAGACCCATAGCCATCTTCGCCTTAGTCTGTATTTATGGCTGATACCAGCCAATCCTATTACTGTGAGGGGGAACCAAGGTGTATGCATATTCGTTACATCATAACTTTTAATTAAAAAAAAAAATGAATGAATATTTATTGTACTAAACTATGCACCCTAGTAAAACCAACTGTACTTTGTACCCCACTTATTTGGTTGCACTTCTCCCCAAAATTTTGTTTCGATCATTCATTTTGTGGCTATTTTAGTGGGTGTGACAGAAGTCCCAGAATTTTATATACTAGAATATTTTTGCAGCACATTAACAGTATTTAGTTTTGTTTGAAGTTTTTGCTAACACTTTGGTTGAGATTTACAAGCTCACTGTTTTATTCAATTTCACAAAATAATCGATGAAATTCAAATAAGCTGATTTATTTTTTAAAATACTCTAACAAAAACCCTACTTCATAGATTTAATCCATCCTAGTAAAAACAACTTCACCCCTTTACCTGTTTTCACTCCTGGTTTGATCAGTCAATGTATGACTGACTATTTTAGATGATTTTATTAATAGAAATCAAAACATTTTATATATGCATAGATTTTTTTTTTTCTTTTGATATTCTAAATTCTTCAAAGGCTATTTTATTTTGCTTTTAAGTATTTCAGTAAGAGATCCCTGAAATCATGCAATGAGGTACTGGGAAATGCTTGGCATTTCCCAAAACTTTGACCAAATGACAAAACATAGGATGCATTTTGTGTGTTGCATGTGTGACCAAAAATTTTTTCTGTTCTTTTGTAAATATTTGTAAAATTCTTTTAAATTTTTTTTCTCAGTTTTTATTGTTCCTGTTGAAGAACAACATTGCATTTCTTCTCTATTTTTTTTTTTTTTTTTTTTTTTAATTTTAGTTACATTTCAATGAATTTCTTTAAAAATTTTACATCATTTCTTTTGTTTGTAACCTCAAGGTTTTGAAACTGTATGCATGGGAAAACTCTTTCAAAGAACAAGTCATGAAAATCCGAAATGAAGAAGTGAAAATCCTCAGAAAACATGCCTACCTCAATGCTGGAACAACTTTGGCTTGGAACTGCACTCCCGTTTTTGTACGTTGCACAATTTTCATTTGTTATTGGGCGGGGAAAAAACGATCAGATCAACAATTTTAATGCTTTTCTCCCTACTATAGTAGGTATCAACACTTTTGATAAGATTTTAACCTGCTAACAATTTTTGGTGGATTCGTGTAAGTTTGAAGATAAAATAAAACAGAATTTGAACAAAAAATATTAACAAATATATTGGCAGAGAAATGAAATGTGAAAAATTCATAGAAACCTTCAGTGTTTCTCACATCCATGTAGAAGCAAAAAAGATACTTTTTTTTTTTTTCTTTTCTTGCTTTAAGAGGAAAAGGCAATTTTGATGTTTCGTGAGTGAAATTGATGTTTGCTGCTGTAAGAGAAGATTGAATTTTTGACTCCGTGTTTTTTTTTTTGTTACTACAACTGAACTTAGTTTCACACATTTCTTTTCTATTACAAGATCAAAGTTGACTGGGAAGCAAGAAACTGAAAGAGTTCAACAAGTGAGGAGTGCTATAAAATAAACTGTTAGCATAGAACTTATGGTTACATCTAGCCATTTCAACTGTAAAATGATGATACCTTTCCAGGGAAGAAAGAAGCCAGAAGAGTTCCACAAGTGAAAAGTGTGAAAGAAGAAACTGTTGGCATAGAACTTATGGTGACATCAACTGTAAAATGATGAGTCAGTCTAGTTAAGTGCCATACGTTATACACGCTTGGGCGATCATGTCTCAAAAGAGACATGACTAACTGGGCAGAAGATTATCCCGCAGTAGTTGTCATTATTTTCTGCGGTAAACTGCTTGCCAGATAAGGCTATAGAACTCAATCTGCCCTGTTATTTAACCCATAACTGGAAGGAATAGATGGATTAATACCTTTCCCAAGGGTATTTGTGCATAAATGAATGCAACGAATTCAACTGGCTCCCCGATTTCTCGTTCAGAGCTGATATCCACTGCACCACAACACACATCCACTCTAGTACTGTGCGTAAATTAATAAACTCTAGGTACCATAGGGGAAAAGCTCATCAGAATAATTACCATGAAAATATTTATAGAAAATGCACTGGGGGGGGGGGGGGGGTATGTTACGACAATAGAACAATAACTGAAACTGAGATGCCAGGTCAGGACCAATAACATTTCAGATTCTTTTTTGTATTTTATCAAGAATCTGTAAATCCATAACAGAAACACCAGACCAAATGTTAGAGTTATGGCTACATCTAGCCATGTTAACAGTAAAATGAGAACTTGCCACTAATCTAGAACTGTTTAAATTCATCAAGTCTGGGTACCAAGGAGGAAAGCTCATCAGGGCTACTACCATGAAAATATTTATAGAAAATACACTTGAGGTGGGGATCTATGTTACGGCAATGTGATAGTAACTGAAGTTGAGATGCCAGGTCAGGACCAATAACATTTCAGATTCTTTTTTGTATTTTATGAATAATTTCTAAACCTATAACAGAAACACCACACCAATTGATAGCAGAATTATTGTTATGGCTATTCATCTCAAGTGTAAAATAATGAGCCCTTGCCACTAATCTAGAACTATGTTTAAATTCACCAAGTCTCAGTATTAAAGAGGAAAGCTCATCAAAGCTATTGCCATGAAAATATTTATAGAAAATGCACTGTGGAGGGGAATCTATGACACGGCAATGTGATAGTAACTGAAGCTAAGATGCCAGGTCAGGACCAATAACATTTCAGATTCTTTTTTGTATTTCATCAAAAATTTCTAAATCCATAACAGAAACACCAGATCAGATGTTAGCAGAATTATGGTTACACCTAGCCATCTTAATAGTAAAATGAGAACTTGCCACTATTCTAGTCAGTTGAGTGCTATACATGATACACCCTTTGGGCGATCATGTCTCGAAAGTGACATAACTAACTGGGCAGAAGATTATCTCGCAGT